>CAUYPO010017676.1:0-33042 GCA_963574435.1 Cheirogaleus major | reverse complement strand
ACCTCCACATCTGACAGGTATTAAGAAAAATTAAGGGCTGGGTGCGGTGGTTCACGCCTATAATCCTAGCACTCTGGGAGGCTGAGGTGGGAGGATCGTTTGAGCTCAGGAGTTCGAGACCAGCCTGAGCAAGAGTGAGACCCCATCTCTACTAGAAATAGAAAGAAATTAGCTGGACAAATAAAAATATATACAGAAAAAATTAGCCGGGCATGGTGGCACATGCCTATAGTCCTGACTACTTGGGAGGCTGAAGCAGGAGGATTGTTTGAGCCCAGGAGTTTGAGGTTGCTGTGAGTTAGGTTGACGCCATGGCCCTTTAGCCCAGGCAACAGAGTGAGACTGTCTAAAAAAAAAAATGAAAAGAAAGAAAAAGAAAAGAAAAATTAAGTATGGTATTATTTTCAGATGGAAGATTCCAAATTCATGGAATGCCACTGAAGTTCGTCATGTATGTGGCTTCACAATGTTGACAAAATATTTGGAGAAGAAAGTATTTCGAGAAGAGATAGGCTTGGGATTCAGTATTCCAAGCTCATGAAACCACTTTGTAGTCATTGATAACCAGCAACAGATACAGAGACATCTTTGTCTCTGTTAGTAAATCATTGTCAAGGGTATATGTATATCTGTGAAATGTAGATGTTCAACATTTTCATGAAATTGATTGTTTTTAGGATTTCATTCATCATGCCTTATATATAGTAGGTACTAAATAACTATTTATTAACTCAATTTGATTGATCTAATGTAAAATATAGTTTGAAAAATGTTAACTAGAATAAATGCCCCCATGGAACAATCTTTATGCATCCACACACAAAAAAACTGTATGAATTTGGAACATTTGTACTCTAAGGAATTGAAATTGCAAAGTAAATTAATTCCTAAAAGATTTATATGACTAAATTTTAATTCCTTGAATGGTACCTTTTCAAATCCAATCTAAAATGCCCAGTATATTGTTAATCTAATATAATCCAATGAGCTTTAAGAAGCAAAGTAGTTCCCAGTAGAACCAAAACCCAGCTATTCCATTTTTATAACCTTCTGTATACAGAATAGGCTGAACTAATTTTTTCTGAATGTTTTTATATTTAATCAACAACATCATTGCCAAAGAAAACCACTTTTCAGAAGTTTCTCTATGCTGGTTTATAACTTATAATCAGAAACTGGAATTTTGCATCTGATGGGCTTTAGTGTGTAACATTATACTGTCATATTTTTTATGCTATAGTTAAAAGCAAGAGATAGTTTCCATTATAAAACTTTTCCCATAGTCTGGTTACCCAGTGAAAAACATTTTCCTATAAAAATGGCCTTTCCAATTCATAGGTTAAAAGTTATTGTGGGTGATTTTTTTTAAAGAGCATCAGAAAGTTTTGATTGGCTTCACATAACCTTCTTCTGCAATTCACCTAGTCACATCAGTTGGCTTCAGGTGTGTATAGAGAATAGGGTAGCATAATAATAATGTGCCACACAAATAAGGAAATACTAAACAGAAACAAAACTTAAGGCTTGAAACCCTGACAACTTACTTATCCTTATCCAGTTGGGGCTATATGGATTGATTTCAGCTATAGCCTATTCCAAGTAGCAGGAAGAAATGGAAATGGGGCATAAATATGAGGTCTAGAATAATCCAGTGATCTTGAAATACCACAGATACATCACACTGGATCTTTTAAAGACATACCTTAGCTCTGGACTTAGATCCTTGATCCTGCAGGGGGTAAAGATGCTTGGAAATCTGATCTGTCCTGACAGGGTGAGGCAACCCTCCATGACCTTCCCAAAGCCCCGCTGTGCTTGTGTCTCAGAGGCCAGCACACTTCACCCTGAACTGTGAGCTTCCTTTAATTGTAGACTTCACTTTCATTTTCCCTTAAGGTTATGGTTTGGGGAACTTCTCTGGCTGCTCTGTTCTGAAAACTGGAAACTATCCAAATATCATCCATAGGGGATTGGTTCAATAAAATATGTTACATCCAAACAATGAAAGATCTGCTGCCTTTTTAAGAATGGGTTAGATTGACACTTACATATAAGAGAAAAAGTTTCAGTTAAATTATTAAGTTTAAAAAAAAGAAAAAGCAAGTTGCTATAAAAAGTTGTAACTATGTATGTATGTATGGGCTAATACATGCATGGGGGAATCTGTAGGACTTTACACTAAAGGATGAATGGTGGTCGTCTGCAGGCAGTGTATGACCAAAAAAAGCAAATAACTTTCATTTTCTGTATGATACATTCTTGTAGTTTTCGAATTATTTATTGCATATAAATTTTATAATCAGAAAAAAAGGCTTCTAACGTAATGAAAAAAAATTGATAATACTTTAAGATGTTGTATAATGAACATACTAGGATGAATCAAGTCTGAACACATGAGTGATATCCCATAAAATCTATGACTGGAATTTAAAAGTATGTGAAATACTAAAATTACATGAAAATTTTTATGTATAAGTACATTTTCTCTAAAGAGGCTCTATCCCTTTCATCAGATTCTCATGGGGGTCTGGGACCCAAAAAGAGGTCACAAACTATGACCCTAACAGAAAGCAAGGTAGTTGTTCCATCTCTCCATTTTTATTATCATTTTATTATGAAAAATTGTATTACTACTTAACTTCCTAATTCCAGCCAAAGGTAAAGTCTATACAAAGTATAAAAGCTGTAGTTCCTACTCTCCACCCTCATTTAAAAGGGTTCCCATTGACTTATGAGCAGCCCTAAGAACACAACAAGAAATCACATCTGGCTGGTCTTGGTGAAAGAAAACTCCTAATAGGCACTAAAACATCATAATTGTTCAGGGTTTGAGGACAGTAGTCCAAGGTACAAATAGTCCTATTTTCTCCATAGAGATGAGATATTTGTGAAAGGGGTTGGGGGTAGAGGAGTGGGAAGGGGGAGAGAGGGAGAAGTCATGTGTGCATTTGAATTAAGGGGACAGAGTTGGATGAGTTGGGTTAATCAGTAAAACAAGATTCAATACATCATTGTCAACCTTAAATTGTTTGAAAGAATCTTTAATTATAAATGTGCATTAAAATATGTAGCAAAATTCTTGATGTTATATTCTATATTAATATTGCTTATATTGGGGTTAGTATTCATGTAAAAACTTGGCTTCTGATGGTTTTTGTCAGCTAAATATTCCCAAATTCCTAGGAATTACATGAGTCCACAAAATGTTTTACCATCTCTCCCTTGACTCTACTGACATTTGCCAGAATCAGGTCCAGTGCAGTTTAAGATCAAGTGTAGATCAATAACAATTTGTGATTTAAGTGAGGAGCCATGGGTTATTCCTGCACTAGCAGAATGAGGAGCATGATTGGTGAAAATTAGGAATAATACTCTACTTTCCAAATATGCTTTCCAGGTGGTTTGTCACTGTCAAAATAGGCCAACTACAGATTTAGTATGCAATTAAAGTGTCAGATATCTCAGAGTTCCAGTGCTGACATTACCTAACTGTGCAGGTTTTAGAGGCAAAGAAATTAAAGGGGTTCACATAATCCACCAAAGCCCATCGCTAACCACCATCACCTCATTGTGCCATATGCAAAGCATAGTACTAGACACTATACAAAACAGAAATGAGCTCTGCAGGAGTTTTACAGTAGAGCTAGAAAAATAAGGCATATACTGCGAAGACAAGGATTTTATAATAAAATGCCAAAATCATGGTAGGTAAAGATAATTCGATACTACTGGAATGAAATGACATAAAGAAATCACATCTCCAGAAGTGACCAAGAGTGATCATGAAGAAGAAAGGGTTTAAATGAAATCTTAGGCCAGGTGCGGTGGCCCACGCCTGTAATCCTAGCACTCTGGGAGGCCAAGGCAGGAGGATCACTTGAGTCAGGAGTTCAAGACCAGCCTGAGCAAGAGTGAGACCTGGTCTCTACTAAAAATAGAAAAATTAGTCAGGCGTGGTGGCACAAGTCTGTAATCCCACCTACTCCAGAGGCTGAGACAGAAGGATTGCTTCAGCCCAGGAGTTTGAGGTTGCTGTGAGCTAGGTTGATGCCTTGGCACTCTAGCCCGGGCAACAGAGTGAGACTCTGCCTCAGAAATAAAAAAAAAAAATACCTTCCTAAATAAAATCTTAAAAGAGTTAGATTTTGACGGTCAAAGTACAGTATGGGTAGATTTACAGACTCTGGCAACATCATGGCCAAAAGGTGGGAGGTAGAAACACAAGGGTAGGCTGGTAAGAAAATGAGAGGAGCAGAATGAGTAAACAAGTTAGGCTGAATGGACCAGCCTCGTGCAGGGAGACAAAAACTGAAAGTTAACGAAATAATAATGAACATGTATTGAGCTCTTATTCTATTGAAGGCACTCTAAATGCATTAGTTGATCAAATCCTCAGATAAGGTAAGTGTCCCTAGTGTATAAGTAAGAAAACTGAGGCACAAAAAGGTTAAGTGACTTGCCTTCATTTCGCCCAGCTAGTAAGTGGTGGAGTCAGGGTTCAAACCCAGGCAAATCTAACTCAGAACCTGGTCTCAGAGTCACCACGTTCTTCTGACTCAAGAATGAGAGGCCCTCAATAGCCAGGGTAAGGAATTTGGGCTCCAGCATCAGGTGTAAAAATTGGGAGCCTAGTTATCTGCTAACTTATTGATAATGTTTAGGAGCATAGTTCATCACTACTCATAATCCTCCTCTACAAGGATTTTATATCTGATGATTTTCCCAACAATGTTAACTGAGAGTGACAAGTAGTCACTGACAAGTTCCTTGACTGTAGTACTGATTTAGGTACTATAAATAGCTTACTCCAGTCTTTATTAGGAGAGTCCACTGTCTTGGTATTCCATCACCACACCTAGCCCTTTTAATCCTCAAGACTTAATTTTATCTGTTATTCACCTACCACCACTGCTAGAAATACAACTCATGATAATAAACAGAGCAAGGTATATTTATTTTCAAATGTCCCCTGAACATATATAACCTTCCTGCAAGGAAAGCCACTCTTGTCAAAAAATACATTCATCCCTTAATTTCTCCATCCTAGGTTCAGGTCTTAAAAATCTGTTGGGTTCCTCAGTTACAGATGTATACAGCATGTTACATCTGGACCCTCCTCGGAGGGCAAGGGTGAGCTCTTCCTCTGAATACCCACAGTAGCCAAAAGACCTCTTCTCCCAGAGACGACTATCTCCTAATGATTTACTGCCCAACCCCTAGTCCACAAATCAAAGAATTGGATTGAGTGAGAAATAAGAAAGAACATTGTCCAGTGGCTATAAGAGGGGAAGGCAAAGTTTCAGTTTATTTTCTTAAGCCAATTAGTGATGAAACAGCATGGAGAAAAGGAAAGACACAACATGGCCATAAAAGACTATTTTTCTAGATAAATGGCCAGATATCAGATTCTGTAATAAGTACTTCCACCTATCAAAACACACACATACACACACATTAACTTTGAGGTGGGGAGGAAGATACAGATCTTAAAAACACAGGGTAATATTCAGGAAACCTTATGGATATCATTGTAAAATGCTGGAACTTTGAAGGACCCTTGGAAATCAACTAATGCCGACATTGCAAACCCAGGATCCATGAACTATATGTTGCAGTCAGAGGTGTTTGATTGGGTCTGCAGGATTTTTTTTAAATTGAATCAACATTTCGAAGTAGAGAAGATTTAAATAAAAATCCAGATTGGTGGCTTCTCTTGAAAATTGGAAGACCTGGCAGCACCAGCCCCGGTGCCCAAATGGTAGTAGTGAGATGGAGCTGAGTAGCAGCTGCCACCTTCAGAGAAGGCTTGAACTGCCAGTTTGCCACAGTCCCCATCACGCCCTCTTGATCTGGACTACAAATGCTGAGTGTCAAAAATTAAATAAAAATAGAGAGAACCTTAGCACTTATACTCACCTTGTTTCACTCATTTATTGTAACTGTAAATCTTGTAGCCATTTAAGTTTACAAGGTCTGCTCTAGTCTAATCCCCTCATTTAGAGAGAAGCAACTCAGCCATTATAGAAAAGTGATTATAAATTTTTTTCTTGAAAAGTTAAATTTTTGTACAGGAGGGATTATGGTCTAATGACAACTAGAAAGTATAAAAAACTAAATATAGGCTGTGTGGCTTTACAATGACAAAATCTATGGAGAAAAGTGGAAATCTCATTTTATTTACACATTGTCCCTCCCCAAAAAGAAGGGCAAAGGAAGATTCTCAAGTTTTCAGAATAAATTTACTGCCAGTTTGCCTTGGTATAGACAGTTTTATTGTGCCATATTTTAGATATGACTTCCCTTCATCCTGAGGGCATAATTTATTAAGAAGACATATAAAATGCTTGTTGAAGACATACAAAATGCTTGTTATAGACACGCAAACATTTCTAAAAATAAGACAGGATAAAAACGTAGAACAGGAGGGAAAAAAGAATATTTCCTCTTCAGAAAATTTAACTTGTAAATCAGAAGGGAAGTAACTAAGATTTATTGAGTGACTGCATGTGACTTTGGTACTTTGGACACATTACCCAATAACTCTTACAGCAGCCCAAGAAGGGTAGTATTATCACACCCACTTCACAAGTTAAGATACTAGGGCTCAGAGGCATTCAATAACCAGAAGATGACCTGGCTATTCAATCAGGAATGACACTCAGATTCAAACACTGGTGTGCACGTTTGTAATGTTTATAAGTGGCTTGCCCATGCACGGAGGCTAGCACACAGAAGGACTTCACCAATATTTGTTGTGAAAGCCTGCCCATCGCCAAAGCCCACCAACTTACATGCAAAGACTTTCATAAATGTCATCATTTGAACAACAAATAATACCAAAGTAATTCCTTTAGGCAAGTTCTTGAACAAAGTTAAGGAAGTTGGAAGCTTGGTTCTTCCTATTATATAGTCAATGACCCCTACGCAGGTGTTTACTAAAGGAATTAATAAAATCTCTTTTCTAAATAAATTTCTCCTTTAGAGTTGTTATAAAGTTAGTAGGATTTGGCTGAATATACAAGCCAAAGCATGTATGTTAATGAATAAGAGTAATAACTAAAATCAAAATAAGAAGTAATTCAAGAATGAGCACTTTTGAAGAGTCAGGAATTTGATTAAAAATTCACTTGCTTTTTTTTCTATAATGAAACAGTTCTTTAACCACAAAACAGCTTTTATAATAATACAGAAGAGTATGGTTCCAAGCAAAACACTCTCCCATTTTAATCATGGCTATTATTTTTGAAAATGAAATGGCTGAGGTCATTGTAATCTATTTTAGGGTTTGCATGAGTTGATGGTATTTTTGTCTTGGCTTTGAGCTCTCCACGTTACCAGCTAAATGTTATGGGTTTTGCTATGTGCCCTTTCAAATCCCATTCTTTTTAATAATATACTTTATACACGTAAATTAGAGTAAATTCCAGTTTCTTTCCTAACAACTCCAGATGGGATCCACACTTTCAAGAGGACTAGAACTTGCCTTTTTAAAAAAATTTTTTTAAATTAAGTATGTACTTTTTAGAACAATTATGTTCCTATATGCATAAAAATGTTGTATGGATGTTCAAATGCTGAGAAATTAGTAAAACCATAGGATTCATAGGGTTCTTTTCACCAAACAGAAATATAAGGATAATATCTGTATATCTACTCTTTCCTGCTCACAAAGACAAATTCAGATACTGAAAAAAAATGCCTAGAAACAAAACCATCTGTGTAGAGTTCTGGACTTAATGATAGCTATCAGAAAGGTCTGTATACAGATATCCATTTAGGACACATCAGTGAAGCTCTCTGTTCCCTGTAGGACCCAGCAGACAAAATTATCAAATATCTAAAGGCACTGAAGTCACATAGTCAAGCCTTCCTTTAGATGTGATTAATATTTCACTGGCTTTCTGAACTTAACTTGTATTTTTAATTATAATTCACTATGAGGTAACAAAGAATAGCCCAAGATCCCTCTAAATAGCTTCTACCCCGCCACGCATACGCAAATGACTTCACAATGCATACATATTGTGGAGATCTGGCTATTAAATGCCTTAGGCTCTGTTTGTTTGTTTATTTTTTTTAAAATCAACTTGCAAGGCCAATGTAATAAGATGCTGTAGCTTTTATGAAAGAGGTGAAATAATTTTAAACACAGACACACAATGAGTTTATTTATTTAGAAACTTGTTAAATAGAGTCTGGGAATTCAAATATTCAATGTTGACATTGTACAGAACTGGCAAAGAGCCAGAACCCAGCCTCCAGAGGGACCTATTGGACAAGGAATTCAGGCCTTTCTCTCCTCCCACTTGAGCTAAATAGGTAGAAGCCATTAGTTATATCCACAGCAATATCTGAACCGCACTCAAATAAGCTGCCCCAGCCAGGGCACTTCAAAGGAGGGTAAATGTGTTTAGCTTTTTAATGCTGAACTAGAGCTATATGTCACACTTCTGAAAGATTTTTGTAAACAGTTTCTTCCCTGTGTAGAAACATCTCTGAAGTTTCTTGTATGGCATGTAAGCAAAGGTAATTAACAAGGATTATACTTTTTTCATTTACTGCGAGGGTCGGGAAGAATAACACTAATTTGTGTGCAAACTAGGAATGTGGAAGGAGAAGCACACTACTTCTCTCTTCCTGTCTCCCTCTCTTGTTTTCTGTTGCATTTGTTTGTCTCCTCTTTATCCTCTTCCTCACACTTGTTCTCACTACACAGCCAATTTCCTTGAGAATTCCCTGGTAAACTCAGACGGCCAGAAGAGTGGGAAGGGGGAAATCTAATTTTAGAAAGAGGATCCTGGCTAATGGAGTGGGGAAGTAGGGAGGGAACTAATGATTCACACTGGGCAGCCCAGGAGAAAAGAAAAGCAGACCCCACAAGCCATTTTAGAAACTGCTTAGACAGCGGCTTCCAGCGGAGGAAGGGTTAACCACCATCCAGAAAAATGTGCCAGGCATCTTTACAGTGTCCCCCTCCTGCCCCATCTCTACCCCAGACCTTCTCTCCCCTGCCCTATGGGGCTGGGGAGGGGCCCACGCAGCCAGGCAAAGTGAATGAGTGAGTGTGAGGCTGCCCTCTGCACAAGAGTGTTCCAGAACCCGGGATTCGTGAGTGTGGGGGGTGTGCGCGCGTGTGCATGTGTGTTTACACTGTCAAAGCACACCCGGCTCCGAAGGAAGCAGCGCGCCAGGCACGCAGCTCCTCTGAGGTTGGAGAGAGAAGAGTTCTGGCCAAAGCTTGGAGCCCTGAGCCGGGCAGCCTGGGCTGCGAGGCGCGGGGAGGACGCCCTGACTGAAAGCTGCCTCCCTCCCCTCCGGGGCTTCCCCGGCCCCACCCCCACGCCCGTTCTGGGGTCATTTCCTCCGCACCAGGCGGTTTTGAGGTGAGCGGTGGGCGAGTGTATGCAGCTTCTGGGAATAGGGCTCTGCCAGGCGCTGGGTGCCTTGGGAACAGGGCAAGAGCCGGTGGCCAGAAGGTGACAAAGTTTCTCCACCTCACCTCCCGCTTCCAGCGGAGGCAACAAGCGGGGAGCTGCGGAGAGAGAGAGGGGCCGAGCCAGGCGTGCTGTGGACAACTAGTCGGCGCTCTCTTGTCCCCCTTTCCCCGGGAGGACGGAGCCAGGCGTCCCTGGCTGTGGCCTTCCTGCCCCAGGTCACGACTGCAAGCTTCGAATAACCTGGCCCCAATTTACAAAAATAAAATAAGCTCCGAAACAAAAAGATGTTCAAAGATAAACTGCTTACAAACTCATTACCTTCCACTTCAAGAATAAAGAAAAACATAGCAAAAATCTCGCGAAATAACATGTTAATTTCCATTCGATAAGCATCCTACATGTTGAATGTCAGTCGGCAGAGGAGGCCGGGCCACGGGGCTCAGGGAGAGGCCTTGGCTCAGAAATCCTGAGAGCTGGTCTACCCGGCAAAAGACACACACATTCACACGCACACGCACACCGTCGCCAAGACCTGCAACTCTTCAGTCCCTCCAAATAAAAACCTGAGAAAGAAGCCTTGCTTTCCAGCCTTCCTGCCTCTACAGCTAATGAACCGTTCCCTTCCACAGTGTCGGGGATGAGGGGAGGAATGAAAAGCGTAATTAACCTTCCCCTAAACACAGATTTTTTTTTTTTTTTTTTTTTGGCGAAACACATCGAAATACTGCAGCAAGACTGCGCTCTGAGTGCCAAATGCAATAAAGAAGCCCTAAGCCGGGGTAATGGTCAAGTAATGGCAAATAAACCGCCTTCCTAGAAGGGGCCTCAGCCTCCGTTGGGAGAAGGTTTTTCCTCCTCAAAAGCAGCCTGAAATAAATAAACACATTTTTTTTTTTTAACAAAGCTGTGTTTTAATCTAGGTTTCTTAAGGATGAAGGAAAACCCAAGTAGGTGGACATACAGAGAGTGAATGTCTGAACCTGGGCGTGCGTTTGTTTTTCGTTTTTTGTTGGTTTTATTTTGGTTGTTTTTTTTTTTGAGTATTGGGCTCTAAGGTGAGTAGTTTAAATGGGGGAGGGGCAGCATCTACCTTTCTTACTGCAGAGCCTGTTTTTGAATAGAGATCCAGTGTAGAAGTAACAAGTAACCCCCTCCCTACAGTCTTCCTAATCGCATCGCCTTCTGCATCTTTACGAGACTTCTGGGGGGCCGGTAGCTAAGGGGGTTACTCAGATGCAACCGGTTCTTTGCGGTGATTGAACTCCTGCGGGTTGTCACTTTGGGGAAGTTGGGTGGGGGTTTCTTAGGTGCTTTGGGCTCTAGACTCGCTGGGCAGACCCAACTTCGCTTCCTTCCCATCCATCAGGAGAGTTGCAAGTGGCATTTCTGGCACGGCCCAGGTGCTATCCTAGCTGCCCAAGAAAATGGCTGGGAAGTCTCCTGGCGCTGCCAGAGTCGTCTTGGCTTTTAGTTCTCTTTTCTTAAAAATGGAAATAAAATTCAGGGGCATTAAACAGCACAAATGTCAACCTTCTTGCTTTTCCCTTCTTTATTTTTTTAGATTTTAAAATCTTCCCAAATGATTTACAACGAATGTATAGGTTTCGACTGTTGTGTGAAAACAAGCCCTGCAAGTTGGAAACCGGGTTGTACATTCATTCTCGGTATAACTTCAGTGGATATTTTCAGGGTCTGTGGTC
This sequence comes from Cheirogaleus major, assembly GCA_963574435.1. Lineage (NCBI taxonomy): Eukaryota > Metazoa > Chordata > Mammalia > Primates > Cheirogaleidae > Cheirogaleus > Cheirogaleus major. The sequence continues at coordinate 21,905 of CAUYPO010017676.1, read as the reverse complement.
TCTGGTCTTGGCCCATAGGCTCCTGTACCGTAGCCAAGACCAAGTTAGGACTTATGGCCACCAAAGAAATTTACAAAACACAAAAAGAATAACAAGCAATCGAGAAAACAACTATTGCTATATGATTTGTTTCCATTGTAATGCTTATTTTTGCCACGATAAAGGTAGATTTTTTTTTTTAAGTATGGTGGTCACAATGCCTCTTCCTAACCCAGAAAAAGAAAGAAACTGGTGCAAATAGAGCAGTGAAGTTTTCGTTGGATGATTGCACTGCAGGGGTCACCAACCATCTCCGCCATGAGCTACTGGGGGAAGGAAATCGCGCTTTAAAATACAAAAATCCGTAGTTTTCATATGATTTCCTTTATTACCCAGATTGTAACTGAAGAATTGCACAAAGCAGTGCTTCAGTCTGAGAAAGGCAGCTGCGGCAGCAACAGCTGGAGCAATGCAAGCGGGGACCTGAGGCTCAGCAAGAAAAGTTTGGAAGAGTTGGAATCTAGCTATCGGAAAGTGCAGCGGCATCCTCAGAGACACCGAAGACAAAATAAATGGGTCTCCCACCAGTTGAATGACACGTATCATCAGATCGGAAATGAGGCTCAGTTTCTGGATGTTCAGTGGACTGTACATGCGGGAATATTTTAATACAGCAGTGTACAGCTTGATTGGCAATTAAAATAGTTGAAAAAGTAGCTCAAGAAAATTCGAAAGGTTTTGTGTTCTGCTTTCACTTCGGAGGATACCCGGCAATGAGGCGCGGCGCGAAGCCTTAGGCTTTCATTTCACTACTTAGGCATGGTTGAAATAGGCTACCCACCGTCACCCCCTCCTCCCGCCAACCACACACACACACACACACACACACACACACACTCCTAACCTTTAGTCGCAGTTGAAACCCTCATGCCTCCAAGCATATGTACATTTATTCCCCTTCAGATGAAAATAAAGACATCGGCCTCATGTAAAAGCAAACAGGGAAAACAGTTCCACTGGCGCCCTTTGACACTGTAGCAGCGAAGTGAAAAGAACAATATCCAAAAGAGAAACAGATGGACTGATGACCCAAAGAGCCCTATGTTTAGGTTGATCTCTAAGACCTAGGCGAAAGGAAACGTATCGGGGCACTGTGTGGGAGTGCTTGGGTGAGGACTGAACGAAGCACTGGAAAGGCGCCTAGGATGACAGCTTCTCGCCCGGCTCAACCGCGGACGTCCGCTGCCGGTGAAACGGAGCCTGACGAGGTGCCGCTGTCTTCCGCGCTGCCGGCTGCCCAGACGCTGCAAGCCGGGAGGCGTGGAGTACCTACCGTACTTGGTTCTAACGAGCAAGGGACAGGAGAAAGGAAGACTGGGAATTTTACTGGGGAGAAGTATCCCCCCCCCCAACTCTCATTTCTCTGGTCCACAAGCAAAACGATTAGAGAGTTCTGTTTGCGGCGAGTGCAAGTGTGGGAGAGCGAACCGCGGCCTGTCCTCTCCCGAGGCAGCTCCAGCCTTGCGTGCTGACACCTCGCGGAGGAGCGCTCCTGGCTGCTCCCGGGCTCGACTACCCGAGTCGCCTTAGACTGGAAGTAGAAGCATTTGGACAAACCCAGCACTGTCGCCTATCATCCCAGCTAAGCAACCCGTCGTGACCGACACTGCCTGCTCGGCCGGCAACACTTTTGCTGGAAGAGTCAAGGATGGGAGTCCCGCCGCCCCCGCCCCAAACCTATTCGCCCTCGTCCCGCGTGACCAAGGCCGCTCCGCGCCGGACAGGCAGGGGGCGCCGGGGAGGGTTATTGACCGGGGATCCCGGCTGCACCCAGAGGAAGAGCCGGAGGCTTGGCTGCGCCGGCTCCGCGGCTCAACGTTCTGGCAGCTCGCCCCCTGGGGGTCGCTCGGCGCCCCGCCAGCCGGGTTTTCGCGGGTCGGAGCGCGCCCCCTCTGCCTCCTTCGAGGCTATCGCCGCTGGCTGCGCGCCCTACGCTCCCCGCTCTCCACGCGCTCGCGGGACCTCTTGTCTCCCCACCTGCCCACGGCTCTGCGGAGTCGGTAGCTCTGCTCTGCCCGTGGCCTCCACACCCACCCCGCGATCCCAGTCCCTTCTTTAGTCTCCCCCACTCCCCGCTGCAGTCCTGCCGCCGCAGCGCACGCCGGAGAGCATGGCCGAGCGCACAGCGCCCACTACCGCAGCTGCGGCTCGGCGCAACCCGCCTGCCAGCCCGCGCAACTTCCAGCGGCCGCCTCGCAACTTTTCCCAACTCCACCACTGCAGCCCGCCGCCGCCGCCACCGCCACAGTGGCTCCCTCCGAGCCTCTACCCATCCCAAACCCCAGAAACAAACCAAGGCTCGAAAGTGCTCCCTTCCCCAGCCCGCCCCCCGAGCCCCTGCTCTCCCCTCCTCCCACGCCCGGACTAGCTGGTTGGCCAGAGGCGACTCTCCCCCGCCTGGGGGGAAGGGGAGGGGAGGGGGAGACTCTCTCCTCTCCTCTTCCCCCCCCCCACACCACCCCTTCGCGCTCACTCTCGCGCGCTCTCCTCCCTCCCACCCCTCGCCTTTGCTACCCCCACCCCCACCCCCACCCCGGGGTTGCCAGAGCTGGTCGGTGCGCCGGGCTGAGGGCTGCCCCGGCTCCTCTGGCGCCCAAATCAGGAGCAAGAGCGCGGGCAACCGGGAGCGGAGGTTGGAACCCGCAGGTTGTTGGAACTGCGCTGCGCCTACCCTCCACCCGGGGCCCCGGCGCAAGAGGCAGCCCGCGCTCCCTCCCGGAGCGCTGGAGACAGATATGCAAGATGGCAGAGGGGGAAAAGCCAATAGAAAAGGGATATTGCACCTACTTGTGGCCAGTTTCCTTGCCCTGCCTTTGGATCTCATGCTGTGCCCAGTCCTGCAGCCGCTGCTGTGTGGTTGGGTTTTTTTTTTCTTGGATCTTTTCCTTCTTTTGCTCTCCCTCTCGCTCCCTCCCTCTCTCTCCTTTTCTCTCTCTCTCCTTTTCTCTCTCTCTCTCTCTCTCTCTCCCTCTCGCACACACACACACACGCACACAACTTCCACACACTCACTCTCTGTCTTTCCCTCTTTCACTCTCTCTCCCTCCCTCTCTCCCTTTCTCTCAATCCACACTCGCTATCTCTCCAGCATTGTCAGTTTGGACACCTTCGCACATGCGCGCTAGACGCCCCTCCAACATCTCAGCGCCGCCAAAAAAAGTTTGGAGCGATTTATCACTTTGATTTGGAGATCTTGTCAGATGGCAATCGCCGAGGAGGCGGAGAAAGGGAGCCACGGGGAGGGCGGCGGGGGGCGGGAGCGAGCGCGGGGAGCCAGAGGGGAGCAGACACCTCGCCCAAAAAAAAAAAAAAAAAAAAAGGAAGAAAAGACTTGGGCAGAGGGTTGATTCCGTGTTGGAATCACCAATAAGCCTGTATCGTAATTATTGTTTTTCCCACTATAAATTGTAGGAATTTGTCTATACTATTCATGGGGGAAGCAGGAAGGGGGGCACTTTTTAAAAAAAAATCTTTACCCTGCTAAAGAACCAGAAGAAGGGCTGGACCTTCGCGAATGATCCAGGAGAAAGTGAGAATCATCCTGAACTTGAGAAATCTGCCGCCGCTACTACTGCTACTGAAGCTGTTGCGGCTTCCGCTTTCAGAGTTGGAAGCAGAATAAATAACTGGGGTTTTTTCCCCTCGATTTTAGATGTATTGTAACAGCAATGCTTGCTGCCACCCTGGGAACATTTCAGTGTTCTTTTCCCACCACCGTTGATTCCCAGGTCCGGGCCGGCGCGGGCATTTGACATCCAAGACCTCCTGGTTTCCCAGAGGTCTGCTGTCACCTTCCGGCCTCCCCCACTACTACCCAGGTCGCCTCCCGCTGCAGCTCAGCCTGCCTGCCATTTTCGCTCGGTCACTTAAACTCACAACCTCTGGGGTCACAAGAAGGAGGAGTAGGGGGGATATCCCATACACACACTCCCTTAAAAAAATACATTGTTTAAATTTGCTTTAATTACAGGATTTACCAATGAAGTGGCATTCACCATGAAGTGAATGGGGAACTCCTAAAGGGGCTAGCTGTGTTCCAGGTATGAATCAATCTCAACTACGTATAGATTTTCTCTTGGTACAACCTTCTTGCATTAAACAGTTTTGTTCAATACCTTCCATGTGCTATTTATGTCCCCATTAATATCTGTTGCAAATCCTGCCAGACACCATAAAAGAAAATTACAATCTTTTCAGTCTCTGCACTATAACAATACATCCTTGATGTTCAAGTTAAAGGAAAAAGAAAAGAAAAGCAGGTCCTGGGCATGAGTTTGGCAAAGGGAGGGGAGGGGAGGTGGGATCATTGAGAATGCTCAGTTGTATTCGTTGTCATTTATTATCAAAATCAGGACTGGGGGCGGTGGGCAACAGAGCAAATAGCAAGGTTCAACCCCAAAGGGTATCAATGGCTCACAAACATCTTTACTGAAGGAAATCAAAGTGCAAAGAATTCACCCTGGCTCAAGATGCCCACCATTTTTGTTTCAACAGAGCTGTGTAATTCTGGGGGCTGTAAGATAAATGTCCCTAGAGAACCAAGCTACAGGTCTTAAGGGAGACAGATGTGTAATGTTGAAATGTGAGGAAGGGAAGAGGAGAGGTAAAGGAGGGTATTACATGGAGCAGGAGTAAAACAACTTCAAAAGAGAAAGCTCTAGCCCCCACAGGTATGGGTACAAGATAAGTCCATCATCCACTCTAGACTAAAGAGGCACCTGGGTTTTTTCCAGATCTACAATTCCAATTGTCCTGTGCGTAAAGGTGAGTATGCTTACACATTTGGTATGTGCACAAGCACCAACCTCTCCAACATTCTGACTGTGGGTCCCCACAGGTCTTCGACTCTCAAAATTCCCCCAAAATATGAATCCACCAGCTCTTCTCAGTTTAGACGGAGGAGTGTCTTCCTTCTGAGGTAAATGTCCTCGGAGGAAAAGGAGAAATGGGGCCTGAAAGCCTTTGGAAGTGGGGCAGAATCTCCAAGGAGAAAAGCACACTAGGCTGGCTGGCAAGAAGTTCATGAAACTGCTTCTGATCAGTGTAAGGAACTCCCTAGGGACCATTCCCTAGGGCAGAGGACAGAAAGGCAGCACTGCAGGATCCCAGCTGTCAGAACCTGGGTAGTCTTGCCCTCCTCCCCGCAGGGCCCCCCACTCCACCACCACCACCCCTCCCCCGCAGAGGTAGAGTCCACCCTGACCTGGCACCCAGGAGAAGACTGCCCGGGACATTACATTTTGCCTTCTCACGCTCCGGAGCTTAAAAGCAGGAGGGGAGGGGGGCCGAGGAGCTGCCATCCTCCCCTCTAATCCTATTTCGTTCCCTTCCTGTCATCCCCAGGAGGTCTGTCTATATCTAGTTCCCTTGGAGAGGAAAGGTTAAGAGGGGTGTGGGGGAAATTTTCTAGGAAAGGAAGAGACCAAGGAACCAACCCCTAAGATTAAATACAGAGCCCGAATGTAAAGCTGGGCTGCTGTTTCTGCTAAGAAATTATAAACCACGTGGCGGGCTAGGAGGTGGGGTGGGTTCTGTGCAGGGAACTGGATTGGAGGTGGAAGACTGAAGTAAATCAAATCTGAGTCTCCGAATCCCCAAATTTAAAGTTCCCAGTATTTTAAACGTTTCTAGAAGAGCGGAGTGGGGGTCAGTGAGGCGCGGCTTGAGTACCCTCCCCTTTTGGTCTTTAAAGTCCCCAGGGTGGCTGTGGCTTCAGCGCACGAGTCCTTCTCCCTGTTTTTTCCAAGAGATTCGGGGACACGAACGAATACAACCTCTTCTAACTGAAATAATAAACACAGACTCTTCTGTGTGCCCAGGCCAAGGCATTATGAAAAGATAAGGCATAATTCTTCTTTTAAAATAAAAATATTCACATTACCATTCTTTTCTGTATTTTCAAACCTGAAAGCTGGATTTCCTTTCCTTTTTTTCTCTCTTTTTTCTTTCTTTATCATTTGCTTTCTGCCCTAAATGTTCACTAATACAAGAGCTAAGTTGCTAGTTCAAGGGTGTTTAACCTGATGGAGCAAACGCGCAGCAGCAGCCAACCACGCTCGCCGCCCGCAGCGCTGCAACCCTACGCGCGCCCGCCCCTGTGGGTTCCCATTCTCCCGTGCCTGGACCCCGTCACTTCCACCTGTCCCCAGTCCCAGCGGTGAGACCAGAACAGGTGACTTTCTGTTCGGCGGCCCCCGTAGCTCCCGACACCCTCTGACGGGATGTCTAAACTGTCGCTGGCCCAAGAGAAAAGAGGCCTCCAACAAGTTGGCCGAACTGCCCTCGCTGCCCGCCCCCTCCCCACCTCTCGCCTTTCCCTCTCCTCCTGAAATTCGTTTTCTTGGGGGGCAGTAGCATGGGTCCCAATGTTTTCTTGTGTTTCCTCCCGCAGAAGTAGGCATCCTGGAAGCAGTGCCTCGTTGGAAAGTCGATGAGTTTATGGGCTGAGTTTGCTTGTTTTATTATTGTCATTTTTTTGTTTTAGGTTTTTTTTTTTTTAAGCAGAAGCAGAGAGATCAAGATGGAAATTGGAAGGGAGATGGGTCGTTGAAGAGAAAGACACAGACAAGTATACCTCTTCTCCAACTATGTTTCTTTAATGCTAGAAAAGGCAAAGAACCGGTTTTCAATACATTACATGCAACAGGAAATTTTCCTTTCCTTGCATTATAATTGAACTAGCCCCACAGTATCTTTGGAATAAAGTTTGAATTCTTTATGGAGGTATTTCTTTGGCCTATTGTCTTTGTGCAGTGAACTCTACATCGTGCTATTCAATCGCAACTTATATTCTCCTGGTTACCAGCAAGATTAATTTAATCATTGTAATGCAATTATTAATACTGTTTACCCAACGCTGGGTTTCAGGTTGGCTGTTAAGAAATTAAACTCTCGCTGGGTGACCAGATCTAGGCAGGGGTTTCTTCATGTTGAAATGAAACAGTCCTCTTTATTTAGTCTCAGGGCTCCAGCTTTCGGCCACCGCTCAATTAGCCAAAATGGAAACAATTTTCATTCATTGCAATAACTCACTGTTCTGGAGATCGCTTTCAAAATATACACTTTATTATTATACGCTGACCTCGGTGGCGTGGAGTGGCAATAAAAGAAAGAGGCAGGGAGATCTATCTAGCCCCCTTGGGCTATAATTATTAGAAATTAATTGGGTTCAGGACCCTGGGTAGCCTAGCTAAATTAATAGCTTGTCTAGTGGTTTAAATCCGAATTTTCAGTCCACAGGAGAGAAAGGGAGAGTCACAGACATGAAATGCAGACCCAAGGGACGCCTGGGTTTACTTGCAAGACACTCATCTATTAAATAGTGTCCAGAATACATTTGAGTTGGGAAGCGGGGGTCTGGAGTAGGAGGAGGCGGGGGCGACAAGAAAGAATGGAGCAAGATGGGGAGGGAGGCTGCGAGTGAGCAGAAAGGTCTCGAGTTGATTTTATTCGATTTTTCTTGTCTGCATTGTTTTCGGGAGGGGTTGCATTTAGGGGTTAAAGTAAAAAATAAAGATCCCGTGTACTCGGAGCTGTCGTGCCGGAGTAAAAGTGAAAAGAGAGCCTTAGGCAAAAGGAAATTACTGCGAGCCCGCGTGACCTTTCAGGGAGGTAATCAATCAAGTGATCAACAGGGATATTTATCATCGCTATATAGGACTACTTCGCCCTGCACGGGCGGGGTGGGGAGTGGGGAGCGAGAGGAGGATGGAGACACGCGCGCGCGCACCACACAACACTCAAAAAAGTTTGAACAAACCTGATAAGGCTCGAGACAGAACACGCAGGCTTTAATAAATGTTAAGACTACCCGTTTCGTCTGACATTCTCGGAGAAACACACACTCATCCACATATGCTGGGGCAAAAGCGCACATCCAGGCAGCAGCCGCTGCGTGAAGGTGTTAACTTTAAACTGCACGCCACGCTCTGCCCTAAAAGGAAAGTTCGCAGTGAAATGCGCGCTGCGAACGCCGGCAAGGCGAGAACGCGGGGCTGCGCGGGGCGGGCGAGGCGAGAGCTAGCCCCGCTTCCGCGCCCAGCCGGGGAAGGAGCGCGGGCGGCCGCAGGGGCGCGAGGCGGGGGTGCGCCCCTCTCTGCTTCAGGCTGACGCCCGGGCCTGGGACACCTAGCAGCCTCCTCTTCCTGCGAAATCCTCGCGCTGCCCAGGCGGCGCGGCCCGGGCGAGGCGCGCTCCAGCGAGCACGCGCGGCGGGGGTTCGGCGGCCGAGCGTTTTCTGCCCAGTTGCCTTCTCTACCTTGTAAAACTTGCTGTTTTGTAAATTGCGTTTTTGGTCCCGGATTTCTTAGCAAATCGTTAGGTTTTACAATGCTGCTCCCTCCCCCTAGTTCTTCAACACTCTTATTTCCAACTTCAGAAGTGTATATATGGGATTGGAGGTGGGGTGTCAGGGTGGTTGGCTTTTAATGATGTTGATGATGATGATGATATTAAATAGTCGACTTAAAATCTAGGCCCCAAGGCCCTCACCCAGCTCGGGAATTATAATCAGCATTTCTTTCGAGAGGAGGTCGGGCTGATTACTAGCCCACGAGGCTAGAGAACTATTTCCCGACGGGCTTGTGAAACGCAGATTGGGGTGATGCGCGCCGCCTCCCAGGTAGCGAGCCTGGGCCCGTGCGGTGTGGGAATGTGGGGCCGCGCCAGGGCCGTGCCTGTTGGCACCAGATGCGAAGCTCGCGCTCCCCCGCCCGCCGCTCCCGCCGCCCCGTCCCGCTCCGCGCGGTCTCCTCCCGCACAGCCTAGTCTGCAGCGCCCCCGCCTGGCTTCCCCAGCCGTAGCAGCTCTGGTGCGCCTGCCGCGAAGGACTCCAGCTGTGCACAGTAGCCGCCAGGGCGTGGGGGTGGGAAACAGCTGGAGAGCCCCGGGGAAGCGCGGGTTGCGGTGGAAAGGAACCCAACAAGGAGAGTTATGAGGCGAGCAACTCCCTGAGCTGCTGCTACTGGTTTAGGATCAGGAGGAGCAACTTCACGGGGCACAAATCTCTGCACCGTGGAAACTGGAGCTCCGGAAAGAAACCAGACTGCCAGTGTGCGATGCCCTGGGAAGTATGGAAGTCTTTGGTTCCCTTCCACTGAACAAAGAATCACCTGGAAGAGGCTTAAAGTTTAATGTGCATACGAATCACCTGGGGATCTTGTTAAAATGCAGATTCTGATTCAGTAAGTCTGGGATGAGGCCTGAGACATCTGCATTTCTTAACAGTCTCCCAGGTGATGTGGATGCTCCTGGAAGTGTGGCAGGAGAGCAGCAGCATCAAGCATCACCTGAACTCTATTAGAAACTAAAATTCTCAGGTCCCAACCAGACCTACTAAGTCAACACTGGCATTTTAGCAGGTGGTTCACTAGAACATTGAAGTTGCCTGGCCACGTTTTCTTTCTTCTGTCTTAGATCAGGGTACCTCCGTGATTGAACCTCATTTCATAATCCGGCTTTCTGCCTTGGTCACAGGAGGGGGTGGAGTCCGTGAATCTACCCATTGAAGGCTACATCTCCTCTCACCTATTGCAGAAACTGGTGGCATCAACTGACCACTGGGCTTAGAGGCCAAATGCCACCAATGAGCCTCCCTTCCTTATCTGCTTGACATCCCTTCCGCCCACCCCCTTCTCTCATCCCCCAGTATTCTGCTGCCAAGTCTATGGCATTTATTTCTCCCTACTTACATTAAAGTTCTTTGTTTACACATTTTCCTCTCTAGCTGTGGATATCTTGAAGGAGATATGGCTTGCTATTCTCCAAACTTTATTTATTTTTTTTTTGTCTGCAGCATGTAAATAGTCTTTTCTTTCTTTCTTTTAAGAAACAGGGTCTGGCTTTGTCACTCTGGCTAGAGTGCCATGGTTTCATCATAGCTCACAGCAACCTGAAGCTCCTGGGCTAAAGCTACCCTCCTGCCTCAGCTTCCCGAGTAGCTGGGACTATAGGTGTGCGCCCCAAGGCCCACTAATTTTTCTGGTTTTGTAGAGAGGAGGTCTGGCTATGTTTCTCAGGCTGGTGTCCAACTTCTGGCCTCAAGAAATCCTCTCGCCTCAGCCTCCCAAAATTCTGGGATTACAGGTGTTAGCCACTGTGCTGGCTGGAAATTGTCATTTCTTCCTGTGTGGAGTTAATATGTTTGGAAGTTGTGGTTGCCATTGTTAGGAAAAGATGGTAGTATTCAGATTTCAGGGCCATTACACATTAGATAAACTCTGAGGTAGCAAGATAGAGTTGAAAGAGCTTAAGGGTCAAGCCAATGGAGATTTAAATCCCAGTTGCCACCTTTGACCAGCTCTGTAAACTTAGGCAAATTACTGAACTTCTCCGAGTCTCAGTTTTCTCCTCTGTATTATGAGAATAAGTATGTACATCTTGCAGCATTATTGTGATGATTAAAGATAATGTATACAAAGTGCCTAGTATAGTGCCTACCAAATAGTAGAAATTTAATAAATGAAGCTATTTAGAGCTTTAAACTCTAACAATCTGTAATTTGGCAAAATGATAAGGTTGTGTGTGTGTGTGTGTATGTGTGTGTCAGGGGTCTTGGACATTGCCCTTCCCATTTCCATCTGTAATGAGATATTTTTCTTTGTTCAGCAGACCATCGCCTCAAATAGCTGAAGCCTGAGGACTTTGCTATACATAAAACTAGCTGGTGCAACTAGATCTTAACAATGCAGTTTGAATGGGCACCATTGTGTGTGTTGAGAGAAAGAGAATAGGATTTAGCTCCATATTTTAAGGGATTCTTGTGTACTTGTGTCCAGATAACTCAGTTTAATATGAGTCAACACTACACTCAGCTCATCCCGTACCAGGAGGGTCCTGAGCATCTCCCCAGCCTGAAGTGGGCCACATGATGAGGGCTACTGAGACTCAATGAGAGATGCATTTCTCCTCCCCTGCCCTAATTGCAGGGCTTTCTGCACAATATATACTAAGTCAGTATTTGAAGATGTCTAATGCTTGTATGTTACCATGTTCTGTCCCTGTGAGATGGAAGCGACAAAGATAATTCAAAGAAAGTTATTTTTAATAGGGTAGGTGCTTTTTCTTTTTAACTGTATTTGCATGCATTTTTGTTTGTTTAGTATTTTTAAAATTTTTATTTCCATGAATCTGGTTGTTGCCCTTACTTTCAATACATGAAACTATTGATTAAGTCTATATCCCTGCCAGAAAATAAAAGATTTGTGAAATTAATATATGTAGTATTTTAACATTCTTTATCCAAACAAATGAATGATTATGGTTGACATGAGAAAATATAGACATAAAGTGAATTAATTTGCTTAATGTATTTTTAAACTTATAATTATAGTAGATTTTCCACGTCTTCTTAAAGCACAAACTATAGGATCCATGCTAAGACAGCTTATAAATGAGACTGCCTTGTAACAAGATCCTTGGTACTCGGTAACTTAATTCCCTTGAGTTGGGTCCAAGGCAGACCTGGCAACCCTCAAACTCCGCTGTGGAGTGAAGTCCTATTGCCATGACAGAGTGTGATACAGGTGTGCCCTGCTTTATGAAAAGCCACATCACAATATGATTATTTTTTTCGTGCTATTTTATTAAATAATAAGTTCCCCTGGGACATTTAAAATATAATTTGACTCACAAAAATTTGATTTATACTCACTTTTCCCAGAAACATACCTATTGAGGTAAAGCTCTATTTTTTCAAATGATGATGTATGTCACATAGCAAATGTTTTATAAGCAGTCCATTTTCAAAGATCAAGACAGGAAGCATACCATGGTTATGGGATTGGGAAAGAAACAATTTCTGCAAAGAAAATCAATTGTGCACAGAAGAAACTGTAGGATTGATCTATTAAATTATCTATTAATACTTTGAGGGCTCATGTAGAAGTACTGGAAGCCTGACATATGATAGGATTTGGACTTCAAACATTTTAGAAAATACAGTGCTCTTGTGCTGGGTTTTAATAGTAAACTTTCCAAATCAACTCTTGAGAAACACTCTTGAAAAATATAGGAAAGAATTTTCTCTGAAATTGTGTACATTGGATTCATCAGGACATTTGGCTCTCTTACGAACCCAGGAGATATCTTCACTTATGGCTGCAGTGTAAGAAGCATCCATGCAAAGAAGCCAAGATAGTGAACAATATTTTGATGCTTCTGTTTCTCTTGTGTTAATATCCTGCTGAGCTTTTCACAATGTTTGTGTCCAAGATCTCTACAGAATCAACAATCATACAGCTTTCTTCATCAAACGAAATGGTCAGTCTGGTGCCTTTTCTAATCCACCCTACACAGCACTGCCTGCTTAATCTTCCTAAGGCACAGTTCTGAAAATGTCATTCTACTACCAGAATATTCAAGATCCTCAGTTATTTTAAAGAGAAAGCTCCAAATTTTTGCCTTTCATTCAAAGGTATTCTACAAAGGGGAAGCAGCAAGAGAGATGGGGAAACATGAGGTGTGCACCAGAAGTGTCAAAGATCTTAGTCTAGCTGGGTTATGGGATTCAAGAAAGGACTTTACAGGAAATAGGTTTGGAAAGATAGGTTGGGCACATGCCATGGAAGGCTTGGAATAATGGCAAAAATCTGGAGCTTTATCTTGAAGATCTTGAGGATTTTGAATACAGAAATGACATTATCAGAATTGTGCCTTAGGAAGATTAAGCAGGCAGTGGGATGTAGATTGAATTACACATGTTCAACCTATCCATTTTTGAGATCCAAGACAAGCATCACCTCCTCCAGTAAACATTGATATGATTCTTTTAAGTGAAAATAATCCCCATCACCAATCTCCTGTGGCATCTCTGTACCTCTATGATCTCTCTTCATGGACTTTAAATTCCTTGAGGGGAGATTTGTATTAATCCTTCTTGTCCTCCAGTACTAAAGCATATCTTGCTCAGAACTTGTCCTTTCAAAATGAAAGATTTTTATTTGAAACAATTTTAGAAAGTGCTTAGGCATTACCTTTTTTAATACTGCCTTTCCTTAAGTCTCAATTATTTCTTATTCTCTGATTAGATATATGTTGGATCTTCTTGCTCTATTTTCGTATTTCTTAACCTCCTTCTTGTAGATTCCATCTCTTTATTTTCTCTCTGTGCTTAATTCTGAATAATTTCTTCAAATCTATATTCAAGTTCTCTAATTCTCTCTTTAGCTGTGTCTAATAAGCTATTTAACCTGTCAATTAAATTTTTTTCATCTCAATTTTTTTTTAATTGCCATAATTTATATTTGGTTCCTTTTTAAAAATGTGCCTGTTATCTTTTCATACTGCCTTGTTGTCTTCTTATTTTCAGTCTTGAAGTTAAGTTTTTAAACATTTTAAACGTATTTCTTCTATCTGACAGCTCTATTATCTGAAGTTCCCAAGAGTCTAATCCTTCTCTTTGTTTTACCTACTAATCATTGCTCAGGCAAATTATTTTCCCATGTTTGAGAATTTTAAATGGTAAGTTCACCTTTAGCAAGACTTTATCTCTGGGAATCATGTTTAAAATTACTTGAATACATATCCTTTCAGAGTAGTTTTACATTTGCTTTTGTTAGATGCTTCCGTGTTATCATCAATTTTTTCACTAGTTTATCAGGCTAAGGTTTCCCAAACTATGGAGGAAGTTTAATTAGAACCACAGACATAAATGATAGTAAGCCTGTTGGGAAGAAATGCCAGGAAACACTTTTTTTTTTTTACCCAGAGGCCAGATGAGCTAGAAGCTTCCTTACTATCTCTTTTTCTGGTGAGCTGATGATTTTCTAGACCAGCGTTTCACTGATGATGTAGCTCTTTGAGACCCAGCTTTACGTAACAGTCTCAAAGATATCAGTTCTATCTTCCTAACTCATGTTGGGCCAGAGATTTATGTCCTGATTCCATGAGCGCTTTGAACCCTAAGCCTAGAGTTCTCAAGGTTGTTTTATCTCCTCCTACAACCACAGGCTGCCAGCATTTTGATTCCCTTTTGTGTTGCACCCCAGAGACTTTCTTTACATTCTTTCAAGAACATTTATTAGCTATTAAGCAGAATGCTTCAGTGACTTGTGAAGGGAGGGATTGCAGATTATGTAGTCTATAAAAATACTAGGAAGCCTAGACTTGAAAATATCTGTGATGGTTTGCTATTAGTGAAGTTCAGCTTCAATTTTTTTTTAATTCTTTTATTTAAAAGAAATCTCTGAGTCTCAAAACAAAGGCAGAACTGAATGTCGCTTTTAAGTAGAATTACAAAAATAGTGTTCTCACATGTTTTTGATCAGCCTAAAATCTTTCATCCCACCTCCCTTCTCTGGCCATCAAAATATATTCTGCCTTCATATGTCATCTCAGATTCAGCCTTCTCCCTAATGTTTTCCATAATGATAATAATGATAATAACAAAATAATAACTATTTATTAAATGATTGCCCTGTGTTAAGCACTATGCTGGCATTTTACATATGTTACCTTATTTTTCTTAATGACTCTATGACATTTTTAACCTCATTTTACCAGTGAAGAAACTGATGTTCCTAGAAGTTAAATGACTTTTCAAAGTGACCTAGCTAGTAGTGGGTTGAGCCACATGAAACTGCTGATATTCAACTGTTTTTTAACCCCCAACAAAGCAGTCTTTTTTTTTTTTTTTTTTTGAGACAGAGTCTTGCTCTGTTGCCTTGGCTAGAGTGTCATGGCATCAGCTAGCTCATAGCAACCTCAAACTCCTGGGCTCAAGTGATCATCCTGCTGTAGCCTCCTGAGTAGCTGGGACTACAGGCATGTGCCGCCATGCCAAGCTATATTATAGCACTTTTATACCACCTGTCTTTACTCACTCTCCTCATTTCACTCTCAGTTACAGTAAAGCATGTACACCCATCTTCTTTGATGGATTGTAAGCTCCTTGTGGGCTGTGCCTTAGCTCTGTATCCCCAGCCCTTAGTGCAGTACTTGGTACATGACTTCAATATGTTTTTCTTTAAATAAACTAACCTAGGTTATTGAAGTCTTGGTTGATATGCTTCTGAGCTTTTTTCTTTCTCTTCATTTCCTTTAGTGGCAATTTTAAAACGTGGTCTCAAATTGTTTGACATTATTCCCATCAAGAAGTTGGGTCTATCTATGTCTCTTTTCCATGAATCTGAGTGGGCTTGTGACTGCTTCAACCAATGGAGTAGAGTGATTTTATGTGACTTCCAAGGCTTGGCCATAAAAGCTCATGTAGCTTCCACCTAGGTTTCTTGGAATATTTGCTCTCGAAATGTTCCCCCTTGGGTGCTCGATCTCAGAACCCAGGAGCCATGCTATGAGAAACCCAATCCACATGGAGAGCTCTCACATAGGTTCTCTCACCAACAGTCCAAGCCAAACCCAGTCTTTGAGGTATCCCAGCATAGGAGCCAGGCAGATGAGCAAAGAAGTCCCCAGATGAGTCCAACCCCCAGCTATTTGAGTTACCTCCAAGCATTTGAGTCTTCTCAGCTGAGATCCCAAATATTGTGGAGCAGAGACATGCTACACATCCCATGAGCATAATACAATGATTATTGCCTTACACCACCACTTTGGGGTGGTTTTGTTGTGCAGCAGTAAATAACTATAGATAGGATTGCTTTCATTTGGCCTATCAGGCAGGAGCAGCTATATCTTGGTCAGTTCTGAATCCTCTGGAGGTTGGGCTGGTAGCATACGGGAGCTCCTTTCCCCCAGTGATAAGGGTCTGGTGGTAGATGACTGCCCCATGTCTAGAATCGAAAGTGTACTTCAAGTGGATCTCAGCTTCTGGACATGTTTTGAGCATTTGGCTCACACCTGTTGACTTTGTCTTACTGACCCACTGTCCTGGCCCAAGCCTGAACCCAGCCTGGTTGGCTGAGAACAGTGGCCTCCCACATCATTGTTATCACCTCCTTTTATTGGGACTGGACCTTGCCTCTATATCCCTCATATTGATTCTGACACATCAAATTAACCTATATCAGTCAAGCCATTCACTAGAAACTGAGCTCTGCTACTGCTCAGAAGCCTTGGTGCCCTTTCTACCCTCTTGTTCATGATCTTGTTCATGATCCACTCAAAGACTGATTCCAGTCCAGGCTGTCAGCCAACCTCTGCCTTCTTGAACTTGGTGACTTGGACTCTGACCCCTCCTTGAAGGGGTACAGCTTATTCTTCACTTCCAGACATCCCACCCTGTATAACCTTTCTCTTTACCAGGATTTGTTAGCAAACAACGTACAAATGCATACAAATGGCTGTAGCATGGCTAGGCCCACCCTCTTCATGGCAATTAGTCTTGCCAAATTGTCTAACAGCAGACACACCTGCACAGGTATGGAGGCAGAATAAGCAATGTCAGGCAGTGGTCACTAGGAGCCCTTGAAGACCAGAGGCAGAGGCATCAGGAACTCCTGGGCCAGCTGTGGTAGTTTCTGGCATCTGGTCCCCAAGCATGACTCATATTAAGAAGTAGGCAGGGACAGCCATGGTGTTTTGTTTTGTTTTGATTTGTTTTGTTTTGAGACAGAGTCTCACTCTGTTGCCCAGGCTAGAATGCCATGGTGTCAGCCTAGCTCACAGCAACCTCAAACTCCTGGGTTCAAGCGATCCTTCTGCCTCAGCCTCCTGAGCAGCTGGGACTACAGGCATGAGCCACCATGTCTGGCCAATTTTTTCTATATATTTTTAGTTGGCCAATTAATTTCTTTCTATTTTTTAAGTAGAGGCAGGGTCTTGCTCTTGCTCAGGCTGGTTTCGAACTTCTGACCTTGAGTGATCCTCCCGCCTTGGCCTCCCAGAGTGCTAGGATGACAGGAGTGAGCCACGGCACCCAGCCCAGCCATGGTGTTTTGTTAGGCCAGTCCTGTGCTGTGGAAGGGCATTCTTCTAGGTGCCATGTGAAGCATCCAAGCCTGGTTCTCTGGTCCTTCCAGAGATCTGTAAACTGCCTAATATCTTTTAATAAAAACCTTTATGCTTAAACCAACCAGAGTGGATTATTTTGTCTAAAATTGAGAACACTGAATTTATCATCTTCTAATACCTTGTGATTCTGCGAATCATTCAGAAAATCCTATAACTGTAGACTGTTTATTTAATTTTTGTTTGCAGGTCCTGACAGAAAGTATGTACTATTAATATTGAAGATACTTCTGTTACCCTACTGTGATAGCAGAAAATTAGCAAGTTCAATGCAGTAATGTTAAAAACAATGACCAGCCAATCAGATGACATATTCAAATAGTATTATTTTCATGAAAAGTTTTATGTTTGTTTGTTTGTTTGTTTGTTTTTTAAGAGATGAGATCTCATTCTGTCACCCCAGGCTAGAGTAGAGTGGTGATATCATAGCTCATATCATAACAACCTCAAACTTCTGGGTGCAAGCAATCCTTCTGCCTCAGCCTCCTGAGAAGCTGGGAGTACAGGTGTGTGCCACCATGCCCAGCTAATTTTTCTATTTTTAGTAGAGATGGGGTCTCCTTCTTGCTCAGGCTGATCTCGAACTCCTGACCTCAAGCAATCCTCCTGCCTCAGCCTCCCAGAGTGCTAAGATTATAGGTGTGAGCCACCGCTCCTGGCCTCCACTAAAAGTTTTAATGTTAATGTTAATAATGTTAAGTAATACAAGTATTAATATTGATAGTTAAAGGTTTTAAATATTATAAAATAAATTTGTGATTTACCTTAAGAATTTCACATATATCTACTTTTTGAAATTTCTATTTTGGGGAAATATTTTATAAGGGATATAATATATTTTATGGTAATATATGTATTTGATTTATGAATATCTATTTTGGATATGCATGGCAAAAATATTTTTGCTGATTAGGATGCTTGATCAAAAAGTTTAGAAACCACTGCTGTGAATTCAAAGTATTTATTTTTAAAGAGACTTTAAAGAGCATCTAATATGAAATAGTTCACGATATTTTTTTTATTTCAAAGTATGACAGGAGTACAAATGTTTTTGATTATAAGGATCACTTTTGTAATGCTTGAGTCAGGGTTATAAGTGTGCCTGTAACCCAGATCGTGTTCACTGTACCCGTTGGGGACATTTTTGCCCATCCTCTCTTCCCGCTTACCCCCAGTTGATTTCCATTGAGTTATACTTCCCTCTATGCACATGTGTACTGTGAAATTTTTGATGACAAAAATCTATCTTCAAAGAAAGCTACAATACCTAAAACCAACAATGTGCTTTGGTAAAATGCCCCCATCTGCTGCTTTCCTGAAGGGCCTTGCGGAGCACCATTTGCAAACCATTGATATGGCAGCCCTCTCTCATTTTCCTGATTAGGAAACCGAGGCGCAGAAAGGAAATGACTTCGTCAAGTTTATTTAATGACTGGACTGGGGCTCAACCCACATTTCTTGAATCTCTTTTCGGCCAAAAGTCTTTCTACCATATTTCATGTAAATGCTACATTTAAAAGAGTTCCGGCAATGCTTTCTAATTTGCGTTTCCTTTGCTGTTCTGATATGTTGAGAGATGTTTGCAAATCTGAGGCTGGAGAGTATCTGAGAAGCTGAAGGGAAATGTTGGAGAACCCCTGCCTATCACCCCCACCTCCGCACTTCCAAGCAAAGCTGTTCATATAAAAACTTTTTAAAATGAGTTCACTGTGCATTTTGTTTCTGCTTTCCTGCCTGTTTGGCTTTAGTCGAAAGAATCTGGATGGGAAGCCCAGCCAAACACTTTCATCAGATCCAATCACAGTCATACTGTCATCTGATAGTAATGTGGCATCACCCAAACGTTTGCTCTCTTGTTCACACATGTGGACTCTAACCAGCAAAGGAATAAGCTGTAGTGGCTACAAGCAAATATCTCTGAACTTCACTGAGTTTGATGACAGTGGTAATAAAAATAGTCTTTTCCATGACGAACACTACCCAGAAAGTCAACAGTTCAAAAGGGATAGTTTTAAGAGTAACCAATGCATTAGCTCTTGTCAATGAGATTCCTTTTGGCAGTAATATATTCTGGGGATTAAGTTAAACCAAATGTTTTTAACAATGGAAATGTACTCATGTTAACAGTTAGGATTATCGTCCCAGTGAATATTTACTGTAGTTACATTCAAATTTACCCTTTTGGACATTGTTTGATCATTTTCATCTCTTTTTGATAAATTCCATTTTAAATTAAAACCAATAGAAAGCATCCTTTAACATTTTTAAAAGTCTTGCAGTTTATTTTCTTTTAAAATGTTTATTCTTTTTTCTTTCTTTCTTTCTTTTTTTTTTCAGGGGCTCCTCTCCCTCTGCCCACACAGTATTGGCAGGGAGTAAAAGCCCTGCTTGAGAAAGTTCTGTAAATTATTGGGCTACATTTGCCCTCACTTGGTGCTCATAAATTTTAGACCTGGCCATGGCTGGACACTACATGACATTTTTCCTTGATTACTCTTTGACTTCACATCTGTTCTCTGCCTCTTGGTTACTTTGTGGCCCAGTGTTGACTGTATAACCTGGGAGCTTATCTCTCTGGTTCCTGTACCTAGAGGGAGCCAGTGTGGAAAGGGCCATCTGCATATGACCTCCCATGAAATGAGCCTTCTGCTAACTTCTGAAGTCTGCTTCTGGATATTCCTGGCTGCAGAATTCAGCTAGCCCAGGTACTAGTGTTGTGCATCACAAACACACTTTGTTATTTTTAGGACTTTGTTCTGAAATTGTTCTGACTCAATATTTTTGTTGGTTGATAGGAAGAAAATTCTTTTTATCTCATTAGGCCGTAAGTGACACCTCATCATGCTTTTCATCTATAAAATAGATGGAAGAGATTAATAGAGAATTTGCACTTGGACTTGCTTTGCTGCTGTTTTCTTTTATCACTTGTGGCTATATTAAAGTATACACAAAGGTATCATTTATTCCTCTACAATGAGGAGAGGAGAAGGGCCTCAGGAATGGCTTCAGAGCACCTATGACCCAAATGCCTCGAGAGGACCCTCACAGGGCCTTGCCATGCCGGTGAGATTGTCCTTCACTCTCCCAGGCCACCACACCACAGCAAGCTCAGAGACCCCCAGGAGGAACCTTTGTAACAGTGGAAATGTGTTCACGTTAATGGTTAGGATTTGCATTCCAGTTAATATTTACTGTAGTTATGTTCAAATTTACCCCTGTGGACACTGTTAGATCAGTGGAGGAGGAAACTCTCATTCATTCCCAAGTCACTCCCAGGCCACCACACAACCACCAGACGCAGAAGAGAGCAGTCCAGTGGGTTCACCTTTCAGCTAACCACTAACCACTAGTCGTCAAGTGTGAACTGACTGCCCATCTTCTTATTACATCATGGCTCGTAACCATAGTTGTACCTATAATACCTGCAAAGCTCTTTAAAACACTAATGCTTTTATGTTCCAATACAAACCAACTAAATCAGAATCTTTGAGGGTGAGGCAGAAACATCCCTACTTGTTAACAGCTCCCCAGAGGATTTCCACTTACTTATTCAAGTACCCTCTCTGCAATAAGTCTTTGACCTCATAGAGATCTTTGATCCATTTGGCTTATTGCTTTTTCAGAATTCATCACTCCCTCATTTCCTGGCATCCAGATTCTCATGGTCCGTAATTATAATCATGTGCAAAAGCTCAATCTCTCCCCACTGTTATACTCCCCTGGTAAAGTCCCCTAATGCTGTTAAACTGACTGCCACAGCTATGCCGTGCATGGACCAGATCTCCTAAACATTCCTAGGAAAAAACACATGACCAACCTTGTTAACTCTTTTAATTTTAAATCCACAGCCACAAATCTCAGTTGGACATAGACCGCAGCTCAAAAATTCTATTATGCTTTCAGATTTTCAGTTTCCTATACTACACCTTCTATGCTCTTCCCCAAATCTAGATTTCCCTCCCCTCACCACCACTCTTGGCTGATGATCTGGCCTCATCATACATTGGGAAAACACAGAAATCAGAGGGGATTCCTCATCTTCCTAACTCCAGATCTGCAAAACCACCCACATCTATATCAATGCCTTTTGCCCTCTCCCCACTTGCTATGGATAAAGTGTCCCTGCTTCTATCAAAGGCCAACCCTCCACTTGGCTCTGGATCTCTCCTTCTCTTGTCTTCTGAGGGACTTCATTCCTCCTTTCATTGGAAAGTATTGCTAATTTCTTCCCAGCAGTTTACAAATATGTTTCAGTACCTTCCATCTTGAAACAAAACAAACCTTCCTTAACTCCACATCCATCTTCGCTATCAGACCATGTCTCTATTTCTCTTCACTTTAACATTCTTTAAAAGAGCTGTCTTTAGTCACTCTCCCCCCTTCTAGTACTCCAGTGAAAACCACAATTATCAAGGTCAGCTTCACCTTCCAAACATCTTTTCCTTGACATCTAAAAGGAATCTCAAGCTTAACATGTCCACAATCTCTTTTTCCTGGCCCCACAAAACAATCTGGTCTTTCCCCAGTCTTCCTACTGTGTTTCCCCGAAAATAAGACAGGGTCTTATATTTATTTTTCCTCAAGAAGTCACCCTAGGGCTTATTTTCAGGGGATGTGTTATTTTCCCCTCAAAGTCTCAGCTTGCAGCAGGCACAGGATGGCCAGGACCTGACAGGGGGAGCCAACCTTGTTGGTGGGGCTGCCCTCACCTTTCCGGTCACCTCTGGGACAGTAGCTGTCACGATGGGGCAGGTGAGAAGGGCTGCTCATCTTCTTTACCGCTCAGTGACGAAATGCATGGGTTGTGCAGATACACTGCATAGCCACGCCCATCACTAGGTCTTATTTTCCGGGTAGGGCTTATATTGCGCAAATGCTTAGAAATCCTGCTAGGGCTTATTTTATGGGTAGGTCTTATTTTAGGGGAAACACGATATTTCACTCAGTGGCAGCCTTATCCA
>CAUYPO010017675.1:0-16223 GCA_963574435.1 Cheirogaleus major | reverse complement strand
GATGTGGAGAGACAGGAACTCTCATACACTGCTGGTGGGACTGCAAATTAGTGCAACCTTTGTGGAAAAGAATTTGGAGATACTTCAAACAGCTAAAAATAGAAATACCATTTGACCCAGCAATAGCATTATTAGGCATCTATCCAAAAGAGCATAAGACATTCTATTATAAAGACATCTGCACCCGAATGTTTATGGCAGCACAATTCACTATTGCAAGGACGTAAAAACAACCCAAGTGCTTATCAATTCATGACTAGATTATTAAAATTTGGTATATGTTTACAATGGAATATTACTCAATCCTAAGAAATGACAGTGAGCTACCACCACTTATATTATCTTGGATTGAGCTTACGCCCATTATCTCAAGTGAGGTGATACAAGACCAAAAAATGGGCTTCACATGTACTCGCCATCAAATTGGTACTGACCGATTATCAACATGGTGCTCAAAGGGTGGTGGTGTTCACCAGGGATTCGGGGGTTGTGGGGGTAGACCCACATCTGAAGGATGTGGCGAACAGTGTGGAGGGGAAGGGAATACCTCTAACCCTTGCTAGGGAAAGCCAAAGTTATAAAATCTAACCAAAATGTTAAAAAAAACAGCAAACATTTATTGGGTGTCGGGCAGGTGGGAGGGGGAGGAGGGTATATGTATACTTATAATGTATATATACACATTATAAGTGCGAAGTGCATTGTCAGGGGGATAGACACGCTTGAAGCTCTGACTCGAGGGGAGAGGGAAGGCAAGAGCAATGTATGTAACCTTAACATTTGTACCCCCATATTATGCTGAAATAAAAAAAAAAGATATATAAGAATCTTTGCTTGAATCTACTTGTTTTTTTATTTCATGTTTCAACAAATAAGTATATGCCAGATGCCATTCTAAGTAACAAGAATAAAGCAGTAAAAAAGAAACACAGGATGTATACATGGGTTGGGATGGGAGAGACTAGTCTGCAATGAGAAGTAAAGGAACAAGATAGGATAGTCATGGTCCATGCGAAGAAAGAAAGAATAGAAGGAGGGAAGGAGGGTGAGAAGATGGAAGGGAGGAAGGAAGGCAGGCAGGCAGGCAGAAAGGATGAAAATAGAGTGAGCTAGCAAGTATGCTCATGATGATGTAATCTACAAGAATTGGCAAGAGAGATAAAAAATTTTGATTGAGTGGTTACAGAGAAGCCATTATTGAGTTTGGACTTAAATCTCAGTAAGTAGCCAGGATAATAATACCTGGGGGCAGAGAATTACAGAAAGAAGGAAAAGTGCAAAGAGCAAGACATGTAAACAAAATGAGCTGCTTCATTAAAGACTAAAAAGGTAGGTTGTTTGGTCAGAATGTAGTGTGAAGGGAGTCAGAACTGTCCCAGACCATTCAAGGATTATCTTAGATAAAGCAAGGTTTGAAAATATGGAAACTTCATTCATCTTTTTTAAGCCACAATTTCCTTCTCCTTATCATATTTCATTGATAAAAAATCTCTTTGACTATACAAAGAAATTTCCTATACATATTCTTTCATCAAAAATACTTTTTATAATTTCAAAAATGTACAACCACACATTTTATGTAATGATATAAATATGGTAAAATATTATGGTATGGTAAATGTAAATTATTGTAAAAATAAAATAAAGTCAGCTGTTCTTAATAACTTAAACCAAATATATTTAAAAATCAGTTTGGCCTACTTAATTTTTCATAGTGGTCAATGCCATTTCATTTTTCAATGTTGAGGTTCCTTTAAGTAAAATCACAAAGTTACTGAAGGGACCCTCCATGAGAAGCCATAAAATCTTTGCTGTGTAACATGGGACATTTTTTAATGTTAACTCTCAGCTTCTTCTAATTAAGAAACTGAAATGACTATACTGAGTCCCTCAGGAGGCTAATGCCTTTTCCACGTGACATTTCATGCCCAAGGAGATAAAATAGGGAAGATGGACAAACAATAGCAGCTACTGCCTTGACTGGGAAATTGCTTTGAGAAAGCCTCCTGCCCTTGGTTCTATTTGATATATTATCTATTCAGTATTTCAAGACTTTGTTCATCTATAATTGACCAAGAAAGTGATGAGCTACAGATGGTCCAGGTTTTTTTATGGCACCGAGGCAGAATGCAACAGTGTGTTTGCTTTTGCACATGCAAGCAGTTAAGTTTCACAAGTAAAGCGTAAAAATAACTTCTGTGCATAGATAACACAGTTCATCTGTTAAAATATAGGGCAAAATCAAAGCCAAAGAGCCTTTTGGTTGAACAAACAAGGAATTATAATGAATAATGTTGCTGCACTATAACAGATGTAGAACAATGACAGTCTGGCTGATACAAGAACATAAAAATGTCTTAGAGATGAAACCACAGCGTGCTACTTATTTTAAGTGTACAGTTCAATAGTGTTAAGTAAATTTACATCGTGAATTTACATTGTTGTAAACAGATCTCTAGAACTTTTTCATCTTGCCAATCTGCAAATCTATGCTCCTTAAACAACAACTCCCTTTTTTCTCCTTTCGGTCCCTGGTAATATGGTTAAGGGTTTGTTTGCTGCATTATTTGCTTAATCTTAGATTTGAGAAACAGGCTTCCTTTGACTTTTCGAAATGTGTTTCAAATAAATGAAGTTAGAATTCAAAAATCTAATATTCTTATTAAAGTTATGTGAAATTTTTTGAAATAAAATTATATTTCTCTCTTGGCCTTAAAATGCAGGTGATTTGGTAAGGTTTTTTTTCTTTGATAAATTATCATCCACATAGTTTCTAATATGAAGAGACTGGTTAATGAAAATAATATTGAGGACTTGGTCAGTGTCATTTACCTCTGTAGTTTGTGCAATTATATTGGTGTTTAAGCATTCTATAAATACTTGCTGTTTAAATGAATTTCTAGAATATTATGTAATCACTCAAATAGTGTTAATAATCTGTTTACATGACAATTTAAAGAATTGGGATATAAAAATGTACCTATATTATATTCCCTGCTAAAAAATATTATGCATAGGGAAAAGTAAGAAACAAAACAACATAAAAGTTAAAAGAAGTTAAAATAATTTTGTTTTTCAATTATAAATTATTTTTTTCTACATTATATTTTGAAACTTACACTTTTATGAAAAACATATTAAATTATATACATTAACATATGTTTTTCAACCCATGAAGTTATTTAGAGTCTATTCATGGAAGCCACCAAGGAAAATATTTTAGAGTTTACATCAAAATATTATATAATTTCCTAAGCACAGTGCTTTAATTTTATTTTATGTAGTTTATATGAAATCTACACTCTATGGAAAAACATGTAGAAACATTAAATATTGTCTTAAAGTTCAAAATAGCAAGGAATAAAGAAAATGTCTAGCAAAATAGATATCTTAATTATTTTATTAAGTTAAATATAATTATTCAATTTTAATTAACATCCTTTCATTATTAAAAATAAGGCTTTTAATTACTTCTATTTATATTAAAATATGACATTATTATGTTTATGAAAAAGCATTTATATTTGGACAAGAAGATTGTAAGTTTTCAAAAATAAGCATTTCCTCTTTTTACTGCACTAGATGTTATATTCCCACTGTCTTAGAAGAATGTGTCCTTTGGTTACTGGTTGAGAGTAGTTACAATTTTTGTGCATCTGTCTTGCTTTCTTACAAAATTTTCCTCACTGGCTCAAGCAGGTTTTTCTGAACATGATGATTATGCTTACAGGCCTACACAGTGGAGCTGCCTTTGTAGACAGGCACTCCTCTTTGCCCCATGGATTCTTTCTTCATTTATTCATTTAATGAACAATATTTATTAAGGCCCTATTATGTGTTTTGTAGTCTGCAGATGTAAAAAGCCCCCACAGGAAATGAACCTGTAGACTTAACTTCCTAAATGCATTGCTTTAATTAGCTGAGCTGTTCCAGACAAATTCATGAATATAATCTACAGGCATCTTTACCCTGAGATCACTCACAGAGTCACCTATCCATTTATAATTCATATATTCAAATATAAAGTCACTGCTAACAAAAATACATTACCCACTTGAATATATCCCACGAGTAAGAAGTTTTTCAGCCATCATCTAGCCCATGCAGCAAGCAGCATCTACAGAGTCTGGGCCCATTATCGATTTACTTAGTGAGTGGTTTCAGGATATTACATTGCTTGGCCGATTCAGACAATGTTCTGATCACATACTTAGCACTCACAGTCAAAAAAGACTGCTGAGACTAACTCCTTCATGCCTCTCAAACCTATTTTCATTTGTCAGTGCCAAAATATAAACCCCAACTCCCCTAACACACACCCACATTTTTCCTCCTCCTCATCTGGATACTGATATGTGCTTCCTTACCCTTCATCCAACCTTCTCTTTCTCTCCTAAAATTAAATCCATCAGCTTTGTCCTCCGGGACCTTTCCTGTATCCCTGAGTTTTTTCCTAAGTTCCCTTTGCTTTTGTGTCTTACCTGAAATCTAGTTTATTTTTGATGATGCCACCTCCTCTGAGGCCCCTCCCACATAATTTTCATAACCGCTTCTTTTAAGAAATCTTGTTCCACTGAAGTCTGAACAATTGTGACTTTTCTACATGTAAACCTCATTATTTTACTTACTTATTTGACATCACTCTTGGTTATCACCCATGTTCCTTTAGGAATTCAACAACTTCCTCACAGCCCTTGTCTGTAATCTCCGTACTTAATTGTTTTAGGTGTCTTCAAAATGCACTTTGATTACCTTTCAAATCTTAGTTTCGTGGCTCCTTTACTTCCTTGTTTTTTAGTTTTTTGTTTTTATTTTTTACTGAACTGTTCCCACAGTTGCCCTCCAGTCCCTGCTCACTTCTTGATACATAGGTTTCTCCAAATCTCTAAGTTTCTACTATATGATCATAACTTATTTTAGCTTTCTTTTAGAACTATTCCCAGTAAAGCTATTTTTTTAAAGCAATGAGTCCCAATCAGACTTTAGATAGAAAAGAAAAGTGGGCATACAGGAAAAACCAGCTCTGTACTGCTCTCAAATTCAAATATTCAGCATACACAGTAAAGCAATAAGATAAAGACAAAGAAGCTGGTGTGTTAGTTAGAGAATGAGGAAAGTATGCTGACAGAATCATATATATATATATAAGGATTTCCTATATACACAGATCTGTGTGTATATATATATTCAAGATTATGTGTGTGTGTGTATCTATTCACCCCTTAAGAAAGTAGTATTGTTAAAAGAAACACTTTAGTCAGGTTAAGTTTAACAGAGTTTAATTGAACAAAGAACAATATGCAAATCAGGCAGCCCTATGAACCAGAATAGGTTCAGAAAGTTCTGCTCCACATTTGGACAGACAGCATTTATGAACAGAAAATGGAACTGAGATACAGAAACAGCTTTATTGGTTACAGTTCTGTGTTTGCCTTATGTGAACATAGTTTGATCAATTGGCCACCTGTGATTTACTGAAGCTCAGCTGCTATGATTTGCTGGGATCTAGCTTTTTGTTGCTACAGTATACTCTTGAATTAGGCTTTCAGTTAGTTTATGTTCTAAGTAAGGTTGCTACTGGTTATATAGGGACTCAAAGTATGAAGGCATTCTGAGGTCAAATTTACCTTAATTTAACCGTCATCCTCTGTGACAAAGGTTTCTTTAGTTAAAAGGTAAGATGACAGAAAGTAGGCCACTTGATTTATCTCAAGTATGTTATTTGTTATCTCAAATATTGCACTTTCAGTAGAATGTGGTGGAAAGAAGCCTGATTTAAGTTATTAATAGTTAAGGAAAGAATAGGGAGTAAGGAAATATAAACAGAGCAAATCCACTACTTTCTCATGACGGTATAGAGGGGGGCAGAGAAATGGGGCAGCGACTGACAGACAAGGCTGAGTTTTTGTTTAAGAAAGGAAATACTGGATACATTTGTATGTTAATTATGATGATGCAGTATATGGAAGAAACTTATGCAATAAAGGAAAGGGCTTAACCCTTTCCTATGATTAGAACCAGAACTCTTCCTATAGTTGCTACAGATGAGAAGGAAGATATGGAAGTAAATAGGCAAAATTCATCTGGAGAGATGAAGGGGCTCATTTTCATCAAAATTAGGTCATTTGATGAGAGTTGCCAAGGCCTGGAGGCTTGAGAGAAGATAGTGTTAAACAGTTCTCTTGGAAGATGTTATTCAAGATATTGGCCAAGCTTCTGTGATAAAGATGCTAAAATACAGTGACTTATATAAGATAGAGGTTTTGTTTGTTTGTTTTGTTTTGTTTTGTTTTTCTATATACTGTCTCTGAGTAGGTAGGTGGACTCTACTGCCTGTAGTCTTTCAGGGATCCATGCTAAAAGTGTAACTCTGCTATCTTCAACAGATAGCTTCCACTATTATTTAAGTCATTATCATTTTCCAACCTGCTAGAAGGTGTAGAGTTCAAGTTGAGTGTAAATAACTATTCTTTGGAGATGCACTCACATTTTACTATCTGAACATTTGTCATATAGCTATATC
Source organism: Cheirogaleus major (assembly GCA_963574435.1). NCBI lineage: Eukaryota > Metazoa > Chordata > Mammalia > Primates > Cheirogaleidae > Cheirogaleus > Cheirogaleus major. The sequence continues at coordinate 9,700 of CAUYPO010017675.1, read as the reverse complement.
AAGCAACAAAGATGTCTGGGAAATACAGTCTGTGACTGCGCAGACATTTCCCATTTAAATCTCTAGGGAAGGGGCTTCAAATACTAAAAGAAAGATGGCAAGATTTCATACAGAGAGTTAGTTGTCCATGCCATAAGGAGTGAGGGAAAGAAAACTTATTAAAGCAAATGTTAAGAATGTATAACCATAGTGTGAGTCCTTTTTAATATTACAGCCATAAATTGAGTCAGCTGATAGTATCTCTTCAGCTGCTCTCTTTATAATTTATTGAGGAACAACTGTAGGCCAGGAGACATTATAAACACTAAAGATAAGACAGTAAATGTTTTATATAGTATCTTTCGTATCATGGAGCTTAAATGCTAGTAGGTGAAACATATTGTAAACTATTACAGAATCAATGAAATGAGAAGTATCTCAAATGATGAAAAGCATAATAAGAGAAATTAAATTGATGTTATTGCATGAGAGGAAAGTCCTTTGGCTAAGATGGCATCTCAGGTGAGGTGTCAAAGAAAAGAGGCCAGTCATGCATGTTAGGATGGAAGAGAATTCCTGGAAGTGGACCATTTGGCATAAAGACCGTACACGAGAAATAATTTATGTTAGGGGAAGAGAAAGAGAGGCAATGATATTAAAGCATGGTGGGCAAAGGGAAGAGTGATGGGGCTGAGGCTGAACATATAGATGCAGGCAAAACAAGCAGGGCTTTAAAGAGTGAATAAAGAGGTTAGATTTTATTTTAAGTGAAAAATGAAGTGATTTTGAGAATTTTAGAGTTTAAATGATGTGACCTAATTTTATTTTAAAGACATAAACAAGATTAGAGCTTTACAGAATTAAGTTGACACAAGGAGAAGAGTTCAGGCATTTCTACTTTGGGCATTGATTTAAAGAAATTAAAGTGTATGCCTATAAAAATATTTGTACATAAGCATTTATAGAAGGCTTATTCATAATAACCCTGAACTGGAAACAAATCAAATACTTATAAAGAAGTGAAGTGACAGACATATTGTGTTGTATTTATACAATAGAGTACTACTCAGTATTAAAAAATGGTATGGACTATTGATATGCACAGAAAATGGCTGAATCTTGCCTCTGAATCTGAATGAAAGAAGTCAAATTTTTAAAAGCTCATACTATATTATTTACTTTTTGAAAAATCTCAAAATATAAGGTCTAATTTATAGTAATAGAAAACAGGTATGATGTTGCCTGAGTCTAAAGTAGGGTGGGGGCTCAATGAAAAAGGCATGAAAAAATTGTTTTCAGGTGATGAAAATATTCTGTATCTTGATTGTCATGGTAATTACATATATGCACACCTTTGTCAAAACTCTTCAAACTTTACCCTTAGAAAACATACATTGAAATGTAGATAAATTATATCTTCTTAAAGTGTAATTTGTTTTTTATTTTGTTTTGTTTTTGTTTTAAATGAAAACGATCAGGGGACTTGATACGTTTTGGAAGTTCTTAACAATCTTTTACTCATATCCTATTTCACACAGAGGAAATGTAGTACATTTTTAACATGGAGAACAATTCTCTGAATAATCTAAGTCATGACTAACTCTCCAGCCTAAATTAATTTATTCAAATTATCTTTTCTATCCTAGAGCTTTTGTACATGTTATTCCCTCTATGAGAAAGTTTTTCCAAATCTCTTCTCACCTAGTTAATTCCAATTCTTTCTTTATGTTTCACATTAATCTTTACTTCCTCCAGAGAATAACTTCAAACTTTCTCACAATATATTACTATAACATTTTGATTAATGAAAGTGTCCATGATTAGATCATAAACTGGAAAACTAATATCATTTTTTCTTTTCATATCACCACATCATCAGCAACAAATAGGATTTAGCATTTAAAAATTTTCAATACTATCACTAGAGCCACTGACACAAGGAATCTCACACTACTATACCACATGATATTTGGGCCATGGCTTTGCATTACTTATCTACCTGAATATATATTAGCATGAAGATAACCATATTATAAACATTTTGAATGTCTCTGAAGAAAAACCAATGTGGATCAAGTAATTGATGAATAGAGGCTTAAGCAAAAGAAGAACTAAATAGAGTGAACAGATGGATAATTAGTTGAAAGTGGTAGTTATATTTAGTGATACTTTTGGTATATGATTTAGCATCATTATACGTTTCACACAGTGAATGATCACCACTTAAAAATCACTAAAAAAAAAGTTATTTTGTGCGGGGATGGGGGCAGTATTTGAGGCAGGCCCACGAGGAGATTAGCTACTTCTCCCCACAGAGCCAAGTCCCTAAGATGGGGTCACCACAAAGGATAAAGAAACTGATAGGAAATAGAGAGAAATAAAAGAATACACAGAGACTAAGATATAGTTTATAGTTTTATATAAAAAGATCAGATATAACACAGCAAGGTACTCAGAAGACTGGCATATCCCCATGAATGCCAGCCATATGGTTAGATTCATACAGGTTTTTATAATCACGGAATCAATTATCAGTTGTCAGGGTAACATATTTGCATATCAGGGAATGCATTTGCTAGGGGATAAAGGTAGTGGGTTGAGGTCAAAGGTAGTGGGTTGAGCCCCCTCTCAAGGGGCTTCTAATCTATCTAGGTGAACAAACAGGTACAAAGTCTTTCAGGGAATAACTTCTATGTTCTAGGAGGTAGTTGTCAATTAACAAAGGTATAACAAAAGAGGTATAGTGACTGTATATTTCTTTGATTAGTTATGGTGGACTTAAAGGTAGACAGACAGGAGAGAGCAGGAAACCCATCTCTAATAAACAGTTTGTTTATAACCACCAGGGCACATCTCTCGGCAAAGTGCCCTCATTGTTTCCAGCTCTCATCCTATGGGCCATATTTGCCTTGTCTTATCTTTCAAGACACAGGGAAGCTAACAGATTTTGAGATGCCAGGAAGCCTTCCTGGAAAACATCCCTATCGGAGATTTGAGAACTCTTCCCTGATAGCAGCCTCTAATAAGTGAACCATTGAGTCCACACGTTCCTTCAGGGCAAAACTCTGCAAACTCATGTTTCTGTCTTTAATATAGTAATATAGGGTTATATAATAAAATAATGGTCTTATGAGCCACATTTAATTAATTCCTCAATCACATTTCTCAACAACTTTGAATTTGTCATTTTTCTCAAAGACTTTCTATATGACACAATTTAAAGTTGTAAATATGTAGAAATTGAGCAATAACTGAATAGATGGTAGTATTGAGAGAAAGTCTCAAGACCCTGCACTAAATCAAAAGTTCAGAGGAAAGAGATTTCATTAGGAATCTTTACAATAGTAAGTTTTATTTTTCTCATCAATGGAAAAAATGTAAGATAAAGGGATGCAATTGAAATCTGAAAAAGCTTTCTAAATTTTCTACTGTCCATTTAGTTCCAATGTAATAGTGAGTACTTATGGTGTTTGTTTTTCCATTCTCACAATACTTCACTTAGGAGGATGGTCTCCAGTTCAATCCAGATTGTTACAAAATATATTAGTTCACCATTTTTTATGGCTGAGTAATACTACATGTTATACATATATCACATTTTATTAATCCATTAATGTATTTATGGGTGCTTGGGTTGATTCCACATCTTTGCAATTGTGAATTGTGCTGCTATAAACATGGGAATGCAAGTGTCTTTTTTATAAAATGTCTTGTTTTTCTCATTTAATACGATATTTCCTTGTTGATTTGCTTGAGTTCTTTGTAGATTCTGGTCATTAGCCCTTTGTCATATGTATAGCATGCAAATATTTTCTCCCTTCAATTATATAGATTGTCTATCCACTCTATTGATTGTTTCCTTCGCCATACAGAAGCTTTTTAAATTTAATCAAGTTTCATTCATTTATTTTGTTGTCGTGATTGCTTTTGGGGTCTTTTTCATAAGTTCTTTGCCTAGGTCGATATCTATAAGAGTTTTTCCAAACTCTTCTAGAATTCTTGTATTTTTTTTTTGCCTAAGGTTTAAGTGTGTTATCCATTATGAATTAATTTTTGTGAGCATTGAGAGGTATGGATCCTGTTTCAGTCTTCTACATGTGGCTATCCAATTTTCCCAGCACCATTTATTGAATAGGGATTCTTTCCAACAGTGTATGTTCTTGTCTGCTTTGTCAAAGATCAGATGGAAATATGAGGAAGGCTTTATATCTGGGTTCTCTGTTCTGATCCATTGGCCTATGTCTCTGTTCATTTGCCAGCGCCATGCTGTTTGGGTACTATAGCCTTATAGTATAACTTGAAGTCTGTTAAAGTGATGCCTCTCAATTTGTTCTTTTTGCTTAAGATTGCTTTGGCTATTCAGGTTCTCTTCTGATTCCATACAAAACATAGAATTATTTCATCTAGATATGTAAAAAAAAATGGCATTGGCATAATAATGGGGATTATGTTGAACCTGTAAATCACTTTGGGTAATATAGATATTTTAACAAAGTTGATTCTGCCAATCCATGAGAATGATATATTCTACTTGTTTACATCCTCTACAATTTCCTTCCTCAGTGTTTCACAATTCTCCCTGTAGAGGTGTTCCCCCTCCTTGATTAAATATATCCCTAGGTATTTTATTTTATTTGTTGCTATTGTGAAACATGTCAACTCTTTGATTTGATTCTCAGCTTACTGTTGTTGGTGTCTAGGAATGCTACTGATTTGTGTACATTGATTTTGTAACCCGAGACTTTGCTGAATTTATTTACCAATTCCAGAAGTCTCTTGGCAGAATCTTTAGGGTTTTTTAGATATCAGATCATATCATTAGGAAATAGGAATAGTTTGACTTTTTCTTTACCCACTTGGATAGCCTTGATTTCCTTCTCTTGCCTGATTGCTCTGGTAGGACTTCCAGCACTATGTTGAACAGAAGTGGTGACAGTGGGGAACCTTGTGTGGTTCCAGTTCTAAGTGGGAATGATTTCAATTTTTCCCTGTTATGTATGATGTTGGCTGTGGGCTTGTCACACATGGCTTTTGTAATTTTGAGGTATGTTCTAAATATACCTATTATGTTGAGTTGTTATCATAAAAGGGTGCTGAATTTTTTCAACTGCTTTTTCTGCATCTATCAAGAGGATCATATGGGCTTTGCATTTGCTTCTATTTATGTGATGAATCGCATCTATAGATTTGCGTATGTTGAACCATCCTTCCATGGAATGAATCTCACTTGATCAATGTGGATTATTTTTTGATATGCAGCTGAATTCTGTTTACTAGGATCTTATTGACAATGTTTGCATCTATATTCATAAGGGATATTGGTATATAGGTTTCTTTTTTTGTTGTGTCCTTTACCTGGCTTTGGTATCAAGGTGATATTGGCTTCATAGAACAAGTTTGAGAGGATTCCTTCCTTCTCTATGTTATGAAGTAATTTTTGCAGTACAGGTACCAGTTCTTTGTAGGTCTGAAAAAATTCAGCTGTGAAACCATGTGGTGTGAGACTTTTTTTTGTGAGGAGATTTTTTATTGCTGCTTCAATTTTGGTACTTGACATTGGTCTGTCCAGGAGTTCTATTTCTTCCCGATTGAGCCTAGGCAGGTTGTGTGTTTCTAAGAATTTGTCCATTTCCTCAACATTTTCAAGTTTATGTGCATAGAGATTTTTATAGTGTTCAGTGATGATATTTTGTGTTTCTGTGGTATGAGTTGTAATATTTCCTTTTTCATTTCTGATTGAGCTTACTAGAGCCATGTGTTTTCTATTTCTGGTTAATCTAACGAGAGGGCTGGTATTTTTGTTCATATTTTCAAAGAACCAACTTTTTATTTCATTAATCTTCTCTATAATTTTTTGGTTATCTATTTCATTTAGTTCTACTCTGACCTAAGTTATTTATTTCCTTCTGCTGGGTTTGGGATTGGTTTGCTCTTCCTTTTCCAATTACTTGAGATGATTCATTAGATTGTTGATGTATGATCTTTCTGTCTTTTGGATGTAGGCATTTATGGCTATGAGTTTTCCTCTTATGACAGCCTTGTTGTATTCCACAGATTTTTGATAGCTTGTTTCCCTTTTGTCATTTAGTTAGAAGAATCTTTTGATTTTCATCTTAATTTCTTCTTTTATCCAATAATTGTTTGGCAGTGGATTGTTTAATGTCCATGACTTTGTGTAGAGTTGAGCGTTTCTTTTGGAATTGATTTCTAATTTTATTGCACTGTGGTCTTAGAAGATACATGGTATAATTTATATTTATTTAAATTTGTTCAGACATGTTTTGTGGCCTAGTATGTGATCAGTCTTAGAGAATGTTCCACAAGTTGATGAGAAGAATGTATATTTAGTGGTTTTGTGTAGAGTGTTCTGTAAATGTCTGTTAAGCCCTTTGTTATAGAGTTACTTTTAAGTTGGTCATTTATCTGCTTAATTTCTTCTTAGAAGATTTGTCCTGTTCTATCAATTGGGTGTTGACATTTCTAGCTATTAAAATGCTGCTGTTTATCATTTTGTTAAGATCAAGTAGTGCACTTGTGTTAGGTGCATAAATATTTAAGATTATTATGTCTTCTTTTTGAATTATTCCCTTCACTATTATATAATGACCATCTTTGTGTTTCTTTACTTTTGCTGATTTGAAATCTATGTTATCCAATATAAGAATGGCTACCCCAGATTTCTTTTGGTTTCCATATTCATGGAATATTGTTTCCCATCCTTTCACCTTGAGTCTGAATGAGTCTTTATAGGTTAGATATGTTTCCTGGAGACAGCAGATACTTGGCTTGTATTTTTTTTTTTTATCCATTCAGCCAACCTATGTCTTTTGAGTGGGAAGTTCAAACCATTCACATTTATTAAAAGAATTGATAAGTGGGATGGATTTCTGTTCATCCTGCTGAGTAGAAATTTATTGCTTTGTTTTACTTCTTGAGCCATTGTGGTATCTGGGCACAACACTCACAACACTGGGCACAACATATTGTAGTAAAATTCAGTTGAAATTCAGCAGGTGGGAGGGGGAGGAGGAGATGCATTAATTTACAACTAATGGGTACAATGCACACTATCCGGGTGATGGACACATTTATAACTTTGACTCAAACTTTACAAAAGTAATTCATGTACCAAAATGTTTGTTCTCCCATAATATTTTGACATAAAAAATATTCTACTGGCTCCAACGTCTCTACTGCTAGATTTGGATGACTGGAAAAAATTCAGGAAAATATTTTTCTGTATCCATGGAAACCTATTTATGAAGATGGCTTAAATAAATATTGTTGTCTATTTTTTGGTAGAGGATGAACTCTGCTACCTGTAAAAGCAATATTAAATGTCCCCTAGGGAGAGCTAAATAGAATGAGTGATTTTATTTTTTGTGGTGAGATTATAGACATAAGTCTTTTAGCTGAAAATAACCCTGTCTTACAGGGAAGTGGAAAAGTGCACACTCAAATACTCAGTAGCTCTGGGAACAATTACACAAACATTTGAAGGCTACTTCATACACCTGCTACATCATTCCAAGTCAAGTCTATTTTTTTCATATTATTACATTTTTACTTCTTTTAGTGCCTCCTTGGTAATTCTCACACTTCTTTGACCTTTTATAAAATACAAATTACATTAACTAAATATGCACTTGTGTTACACTATTTTACACAAAATTAAATGTAATAACAAGAAGATTTTATTGTTAATAAATTTGGAATCTAAAGTAGGCATATTTATGAACACATATACATGTTAAGCATTAGAAAAATCTACATTTCAAAAAATAGAGTGACAGTAATGAACTGAATACTTAAAAATACATAGAGTGGATTTTTGTTATTGATGGGAGGTATTTCTAAAAAGTCACTGATTTTGCTTTACTGAACCATTGCCCCAGGAAAGGGAAATATAATCTCACATAGATTATTACCTTGTATCCTAAAAAACAATTTATTCTGGTAGATTGTATTTCCTTTATTTTATAAAAGAGAAAACAAAGTGTGTAAGTGTTAAGTGATTTGCCTGAGGCTGCTCCAATAATAGGTGCCAGAGATGGGATTTAAACCCCATCTGACCAGCCCCAGAGCCAGAGCTTCTTGCACTTCACTTCCTACACTGCACTGCCCCCTACTGTCTCCATCCTCTGGTCATCTCTGTATAACAGCTAAAACAAGGTTGAGTGACACCTTATTAGACAGGAGATAGGAACATGCCTGTAGGGCAACTAGGATTTTTCACTGCTGTGCATGTTCTTGAATGACCACAAAAGTGGGAAAGTTTTGATTTGGGAGTTACAAATACATTTTAGCGTGTAGGAGAATTTGCAAATACAGAATCTGAGAATAATGATGATTGGCTATATATCTTTACAAATTTGATTCTGTCATTATTATGATTTCTAGTCAGTTCACCATGGAGATTTCATCCATAGTTATAGAGTAATTATTTTCTATGTAGGATGTTATTCAATTCTAACTTCCATACATATCTGGTTTACTTTGTATAAGCATAAGACATTTATATGTATCTCAGGCCTGTTGTAAAATAATGACATCTTTGGCTATTGGAAGATTATCTGAATGCTTTTCTATCTCTTCTAAATTGACTACTATGAGTTTAGCGACATTTACTCTTCAAATTATCCACCAGTGGCAGAAAGTACACTGGGCTATTTTTAGGAGCAACATTTCATCATTTAATTATTCCTGTGTGAACAACTAGTCAATTAAATGATGGAAATTATTGATAGTTCATTAGAAATGTTCAAGGTGATTCAAACATTTATAAAAGGAATAGAATGTACAGAGAGTTTACAACAAATATAATTTAATTCTTTGTACATTAGAAGACTGAAGTTAAGACATGACAAGTGTTCTCTCTAATGTATATTATGTGGTAGGGATTGAAATTTAAGGCGTTCGCACCATCTTCCAGATTAGTAGTTCAGTATTAATCCATACTGCTTCTGAGTATAATTATTTTCTAGAAAATTAATAGAAATATAATGAGAATCAATGAGTCTCGGAATCTAGTATTATGTCAATAATTCATTTTAAAATTATTAATTGTGAAGTGATTTTTATACATTAAAAACCAAATTTTAAGTGTATAGTTAAAAGTGAAAAATGATTATGCTCATGTAGTCATAATTCCAATGTTTTTGAAATTTACTTAGATTGTGTATTAGAAGTTAGGCTTTTTTTTCTTTCTGTATGCTTCAGTTTGGATGATTTATTTCTATTGATCTATTCAAATTCATTGTTCCTCTCTTCTGTTGTATCCAATTTGTTATTTATTCAAAAGAATATTTTTTCACATGTAGTTTTTAATTTTTAGGACTTTTATTTGTTTCTATTTTTTCAATTCATGAGTTTTCCTGTTTTCAGTGATTATAATGTATCTTTTCACAGATTATTTAAAATATTAATAATTATTTTTAAATTTTCATGTTCAGTTCAATGTTTGTGTTTCCTTTTTTTTTTCTTTTTCTTTTCATCATCTTCTTTTTTTTTTTTTAAAACAAGATCTCCCTCTCTCAACCAGGAGACTAGTGCCACAATTATAGAAAACTCTAACCTCAAATTTCGGGGTTCAAATGATTCTCTTCTCTCAGCTTCCCAAGTAGTTAGAACCATAGGTCCAGCTAATTTTTTCATTTTTATTTTTTTCTGGATACAGAGCTTTGTTATCTTGTCCAAGCTGATCTTAAACTCCTGGTTTTAA
>CAUYPO010017673.1:0-39498 GCA_963574435.1 Cheirogaleus major | reverse complement strand
TGGCGTCAGCCTAGCTCACAGCAACCTCAAACTCCTGGGCTCAAGCAATCCTTCTGCCTCAGCCTCCCGAGTAGCTGGGACTACAGGCGTGTGCCACCATGCCCGGCTAATTTTTTCTATATATTTTTAGTTGGCCAATTTATTTCTATTTTTAGTAGAGACGGGGTTTCACTCTTGATCAGGCTGGTTTTGAACTCCTGACCTTGAGCGATCTGCCCACCTCGGCCTCCTAGAGTTTTTTTGAAACAGAGTCTCACTTTGTTGCCCAGGCTAGAGTGAGTGCCGTGGCGTCAGCCTAGCTCACAGCAACCTCAATCTCCTGGGCTCAAGCGATCCTCCTGCCTCAGCCTCCCGAGTAGCTGGGACTACAGGCATGTGCCACCATGCCCGGCTAATTTTTTTTCTGTATATATTTTTAGTTGGTCAGTTAATTTCTTTCTATTTTTAGTAGAGACAGGGTCTCGCTCAGGCTGGTTTCGAACTCCTGACCTTGAGCGATCCGCCAGCCTCGGCCTCCCAGAGTGCTAGGATTACAGGTGTGAGCCACCACGCCCGGCCCATGGATTCTTAAGGAAAAGGGAGGTTGAGGCAACCTCTGTGCCTTTCCCTAGGTGAAGGCCAAGGCCCTGAGGGCTGTCCCGGGCATACCAGGCTCCTCTCCTCGGCCCCTGGCCACACTGCCACATGATGCCTTTGTGGCAAGTGGGCTCCCAACCCCCAAGGTCCTGCTCACTCCTGCCTCAGAGTCCTGTCCCAAGCAGCACCATGCTAGAAGCACCATGAACCCCTACCCCAACCCACAGAACTTTCTTCCAGTTCTGAGAGCTCACCCCATCCCACAGAACTCTCTCTCCAGTTCTGAGAGCTCCTCTCCTCTCCAAAGCCTTCCTGCAGCTCACTGACCCCATCTCAAGAACCCCCAGTCCCTAATCTGCACATCCCCCTACACTCTGCAAATCACTCAGCCACACTAGGAATTGCTGACCTTTTTCATTTAAAAATCCCTATGTAAAACCCCCCTACCCTCTTCCGCAGGAAGCTTTCCCCAGCCCACGTCTTCCAAACTTTGCTCTTTTACACACACCTCCCCACCGAGTGGCGCTGGGGCTCCAGTTTTTACTACTATACACCTGCTGACACCCACAATGCCTGGGGTGCCCTGAAATGACCATGTGCTTAATACATGCGCTTTATCAATCATCATAGCTCTTCCTTGGGTGCCGATTCTGAGCTGGGCGCAAGGCCAAGCCCATGACATGTGTTATCTCTCATCTTCAAAGCAACCTGTAAGGTAGGGCTGTTATCATTTTACAGATGGGGAAACTGAGGCTCGAAGAAATTCCTAATCTTGCCCACAGTCACACAGGTCTGTCTTACCCAACCTGAGTGTTTCCACCACACCAAGCCAACTTTCTCTCGCCTAGAATTCACCCATCAAATGACTCTATCAGACGATAGCACCAAATCAGCCTGTCCTTTCGGCAGCTGAGGCAGCACAGGACTCCAGAACTCTTCTCCTGGTGGCACTAGAGCTCCCTGCTGCACTTTTATTCTATCTCACAGATAAGGAAACTGAGGCTCAGAGGTATGACATGCCATGTGGTTCAGCCAAATGGTTATCAAACCAAAAGGCACTGAAAAGGTATTTCATGTACTGTTGGGCCCCTGGGTTTAATGCTTTCGATGCTGTAGATTGTGCGATCTGCCCTATTAAAAGGTAAACTGGGGGGAATGGGAAGGGGGAACCTGTCTGGGGATAATTCCTTTGTTATGGAGACTTGAGCTATAAACTTATGTTGCTTTGAATCAAATCACAGAATTCCAGCATCTGGTGGGGGTGGGGGGTATGCCATTCCTAATGACAGCAGCCCAGGCTGCCGGCCACACCTTCAGAAGGGCCTTACTGAGTCCCTAGAGGACTGTGTACAATTTGCCACAGCTACTAAATGCTAAATTTGCACCCCTCAGCCTTTTCTGGCCCCAACTTATGCAAATCACCATCACCACCACCACAATGCTCTCTCTAGCCACTTTATGCTCCCACGTTACTGCCTATTGTAATAGCAGCAGGCGAGGCTCAAGACAGCCAAGGGACTTGCTGTTTGGGGCAGGAGCTGGGTTATGGTCCTTTTTGTTTACTACATATTAAGCTCCAGCCCTGTGCTATGCTTGGGGAGGGCTTCCTGGAAGAGACATGGTTTTTGGGCCGTGCCCAGGTGCCAGGAAAGACAGTCCCTGCCTTGAAGCCAGCAGTGAGCTGGCGTTGGAGCTTCCCCACTGGGGCTCCAGAGCATCTGCCCTTAGGGCGGGCTGTGGGGGTCTTTTCCCATAGCCCCCACCCTCTTCTCAAAGAAAGGGTGGCTCAGTCTCTTAAGCTCAGAAGCACTAGGAACTAACCCCCCCTTTCCGGACACAGCCTGTCTCGCTTCTGGGTGGTGCTAAGAGGCTTCTCCAGAAAAGGTTGCCTGGGAAGGACCACCCGAAGTCCACTGCCCCAAGAGCAGGACGAGGTAGGGCCTCCACCTTCCAGCATCTCCTCCATCCCCACCCCATGCTGGGCAAATCTGTGGTGACTGCCATCCTCAAAGCTGCTCCCACTGTTCCTCATGCTGAGGCCCTTCCTTGGCGGGGCACACGCCCTTCTCCCAGTGGGTGCCCTTCCCTTTCAGGTCAGGCTGCTGGAGTATAGGCTCCGGAGGATGCCCCAGCCTGCATGCTCTCTGGGCGCCAACCCTGCCCACCACCAAAGGTTCCTGTGGTGCAGAGGAGACTGTGCGGCCATCCCATCTCCCCCTGAGAGTCCAGCCAACCGTCCAGCCAAACCGCCAGCACCAGCCAGCAAGAGTCCCTTCCCTGTCTGGCTTGTCACTGCAGTCCTCCAGGCCCTAAGGTGGGAGCACCGCCTCTGCTTTTTCTCCCCGCAGACACGTGCTCAGGTAGACAAGAGAGATTAAGAAATGCCCCTCTCGCCTGGGGCTGAGACAACGGTCTTTAGGACACCTACTCTGCTTGGGTTTGCAGAGTAGTCTCCCAAAAGTAGTAACATGTCCCCTTTAAAAGGAACACGAAGGGGGTGTTTCTAAGGCTCAGCTCTGTGTTTCATGAGAGACAGGTGGAGTTTCTACTGTGTCTAAGACGCAGCTCATCCTGTTTCCTGAGAGAGTAGTTCCCGTTTGTACAAAGGGGTTGGGGGGGGGGGGTCTCTTAGCCATACATTGAGAAGGAATCTGTTCCTCTGGTGACATGGTGGTAGAACCCCCACCCAGCCAGGTGACTCTAGACTGTGGAAGGTCCACTTCCTCCCTTCTACCTGCCCCAGCAGGGGCTCGGGGGTTTCGCCTGCACACATTGCTTGGGAAACCCTCTCTGCAATGGGCAAGCACATCGCCCGCATGAGCTTGTCACCTGCTTCAGGGACCTCCTCCTGAGCTTCTAGCCTGCCGCTTTGCCTGGAATTAACGACTACACAGTACCGTCCCCCATCCCTCCCAACACGAAGAAAATGCGTAATCAGCCCCTGGGGGTCCCGCGGAAGCACAGAGCCTCGCGGTGCACTAAGTTGCCCTTTTCTTGCCCCGCAAACCCATCCACCGCTGGCGTGCCCCTGTCTGGCCCGGCACAATCCACCGCCCACTCCTCCCGAGGCGACGCCAGGGACTAATCCACGCTTGGGCCCGGCACCTGCAGCGTTGTGGAGTTTGGAGGGGGCGTGGATGATGCAAGGTCAGGGCTCCGCGTGTGGCCCCAGCTATAGAGTGGCCGCTCGAGGTAGAACCACGCGGCGCGCCGGGCTTCCCTAAGTAGCCCGGCCGGGCCGGGGGCGCACGGGCACGGTGGGGGTCCCGGCGGAGCGCGGGCGGCCACTCACCAGTCTGGGAGAGCGACGGCGGCGGCGGCAGCAGCAGCAGCAGCGCCGAGAGCGCCAGCGCGGAGTGCATCGTGTCCTCGCCTCGGGACCCGGAGCAGGTGGCTGCGGGCTGGCGGAGGGTCCGTGCGTGCGTCCGGGTGGCAGGAGCGTGGGCGTCGCTCGGGGAGGCCTGGCGGTGGCTCCGGCGGCCCGCGGTGGCCCGGGACTCCCGACTCGCGCTCCGGCGGCCCTTTCTCCCTGCAGCTGCCGCAGAGTCGGGCTGGGGCGCGGAGCCAGCGGCAGAGCGGTGGTGGCGGCTGCGTCCTAGGCGGCGTCTGCGCGGCTGAGGCCCCGCCGGCAGCTGCGGCGACTCCCGTCCCGTCCGCGCCGGCCCCCGCCCCCTTCCCTCCCCCAGGAGCGCGCCCGCGGCGGCGGCGGCGGGGCCGGGCGGGGCCGGGGCTGGGCTGGCGCTGGGTCGCGAACAATGAGCAGAGGAGGAAACTCCGCCCCGGAGCGCGGCGGGCGGGGGAGCGCGGGCGGGCGCCGGGCTCTGGGCTGCGGCCCCGCGCCTGGGGGTGAGTGCGTGTGCGCGGGCGCCAGGCTCCCGGGGGGCAGCCAGCCCCTGTGCACAGGTGTCCCCCACAGGCGTCTCCCCACCAGCGCTTCGAAGGGGGTGCAGCGGGGTCCGGAGTGCGCGGACCTCCAGCCTTCGGCGTTGGCCGGTGACCATCTGAGGCCTCCCGGGCTGCAGCGCGTCCGCAGCTACGCCCGAGAAGCACGTCTCCCACCCGCCCAGCGCAGCTCACCTGCCCGCGGGCCCCCATCCCGCTCGACTTCTGAGCAGGTCTGTGCAGGGCGTGCCCTGGGCAGTCTGGACCAATTCGTTGCTTAACCTCTCCAAGCCTAGGTTTCTCACCTGTGAAATAGAGATGATGGTTTTGGAAAAAAAAAAAAAAAGACAAAATGTTCAGGGCTTAATTGTGTTCTAAGTGCTTTGCAAATATTAGTTTATTTGCTTTTTACAACAACCATATTTTCAGCCTCATTTTGCAGACAGGGAAATTGAGTCAGAGGTTAAGAAACTTGCTGAAGATCACACAACTGGTAAGTGGCGGACCTGCCTCTGAGAGTAATTTGGAGAAATACTTTGCGCAGTGCCTGGCGTGGAGTAATTGCTTACTAAGGGTGAATTGTTATTCTTATCCTTGCTATGTAAAGAACAGCAATAAAGATGTAGGGCTTGGGCTCAAAACCTAGCTGTGCCAATCTGTTAGTTGTAAGACCCAGGGCAAATTATTTTCTGTGCCTCAGTCGTTTTCATCAGTAAAATAGGGATGATAGCACCTCCTCAGAGGGTTGCTGAGAGACTCAAATGCGGTGAGACAGCCCGCCCTCCACGTGAGGATGAGAGGAATTTGCACTCTTGGAGTGGGAGTGGGTGTTAGAGAATTCTGAATTCCATAAACTGACTTTACCTGGTCAAGAACAAAGAAGGTCCCGCCTTTTTTTTTTTTTTTCAAAAGCTGCTTGGGGAGGTGCAGCCCCTAGAGCCCCTTGCAGGGGAGGCACAGCCTAAGGAGATGGGGGGAGGGGAGGGGACTAGCCAGCCCTGGAGGCGGGCGTGGGGGATAGCGTGAATTTGGCTCTTGCAACTCCTGGTCTGCTAATCTGGGGCTGGGTAGAAGGGTTGTCCCCAGGACCTAGCCACGTCCAGGGGACTGAGGGTCTGTGAGCCCATCTAGTTGGCCGGAGGCAGGCGCTGCCTGCAGGGCACAGTGTCTGGAGAGCCAGGAACAGAGCACCGCAGCCCTGGCTGGGGTTACTCAGCAGCCGGCTTCAAGCTTGGGAAGGGCTGACCGGGCTGTTTTCATCAGGAAGTTTCTGCAGGATCATTCTGGCCCGTTTTCCATGCCGCATATGGGAAAGACAGAGGGTGTTCCCTATGAATACTCCGGGATATGTGTGTGTGACTATCTTTGATGTTTTTTTAGTACTGTTCCCCTGACATCCACGTCAACAAAAGGCTGTTTCTCTTCCGAAACCAAGCAGTACTTTTTAAAAAACTGGGATTTAAAAAATTGTATAGTATGCTGTCTGATTTAAGCAGTGTTTTTGCACTCAGTGAATCAATTTCTCTAAAAACTCAGAAATGATCATGTTAACTTCGTAAAGGGAGAGCATATATTTTGAAGCTTGGGGCATTTTGAATTCACATGATTTGGGATGAGTCCCATTACCAGGTCATGCAGAATTAAAAGGAGAGCAGACATCTGGGCTTAGGGAAGACACAAGCAATGTCAGAATGGGCTGGGCTCTCCCCAGTATATGACAGGCCCCTCCAATTTGTGCACAATGGGGCTTTCCAGAATGTGGTCAGCTGAGTTTAGGGGTCACCCATAGTCAGTGACAAGAGCTGTTTTCAGGTAATTGGCCTGTGCCCTTGGCCCCATTTAGCACTGTGCTCACTGAGCCTTTAGTCGAAACTCAAAGCATTTTATAGATGCTATTCCACAATCCCTCTGGGATTTGTTGCATTTTGCTTATTTGTGTACATGTATTAGCTCCCCTAGTAGACATGGTGTAGGAATTGGTTATTTGTGTGCATGTATTAGGTTCCCTAGTAGAAACAGGGTCTTTATTATTCATCTTCTACTTCCTCAGACCACCCAGAACGGCATGTCACACCATACACACAGATACTGACACAGATGTAGCTCTCTGGATGCAGACACGGAATGCAGACATGAATGACAGCTGGGACATATTACGCAGGCACCTGTGGCACAAGGTTGGTAATCTTTCCACGGCCCCTGGCTGTCGATGTCAGGGGTCATCATCCTTAGCCCCAAGTGCAATCTAGCAATGCTGCTGACCACATCCCTAAGTGTAAGTCCTCTCCATCCTCATCCTGAATGACTTTGTTCCCAGTCACAACATCTAGGGTGAGACAGAGCCTCCCCCACGTCCCCGACAAGAGGAGTGCACACATTCATCCATCCTGAGACCACGGTGAACCAGAGATGCTCTTACCTGGGCTTTGTAACCACTGACATCTGAGTTCCGCGAGGGCCAGAGCAGTGCATAATTCATCTTGGACTCCGGTGCCCAGTGTGGCGGTGCCTGACCCGAAGAAGGTCCTCAGCACATGAAGGCTGAATAGATGAAGTGGTCGGGCTTTATCTCTGCCAAGTTGTGCAATTCTATGAATATCTGCTAGGGCTCAAGTTGGGCACCTCACCCCAAAGTCATGCCCTTGTGTGTTATTATTCAACAATATGTACTCTAACAGGCAGAGTGTGCCAGGTCCTGTGCACTGTGCTGAGAATGCAAGCACAGACGGCGCAGGGAGAAGCAACGCCTGTCCACAAACATGGCTAATGTGTGGTAGGGGCTGTGACAAATGGCGTGGGCAGGCGTGAGGGAAGCAGAGAGCAGGACAGCTCAGCTCGGCCTGGAGAGGTCAGGGAAAGCTCCTGAGGCAGGATCTGGGTGTTGGGGGAGGCGTAGGGACTTCACCAGGGGAAGAGTGGAAGGGAAGGCTTTGCAGGCATGCGACAGTACAGAGCGGGGCTGGGATCTGCAGGTGTTTTGCCCTGAGCCTAGCAGGGGTTAGTGGGGGATGGGAGCTGAGTCTGGGGAAGCGGATGGCAGTGAGGCTGTTAGACAATGGAGAATCCCTGAAGGGTTTTGGCTGGAAGGGACAAGACCAGCTTTCCATGGGAGAAAGAGCCTTCCAGCTGCAGTGGATAAGGGATGGGTGGGCAGAGGTGAGGTGGGAGGTGAGCACAGCACTTTGAGAGGCTAGTGTGGCTGTCCCTGGAGGGCCTGAGCTCAGACAGTGGCGGTGTGAGGAGGAGACACCTGATGCAGGAGGTGTCTGGGGGGCAGAATCGATAGGACTTAGCGACCTGTTGGATGTGGACATGGTGCGTGTGGTGTGCTGAAGGGGTAAAAGCCCGGCAGGAGTCTAGCATCCCACGTGGGTTATCTAAGTGCCCTGCTTGGGTAGGAGAGTGAACGGCACTAACTGTGAGGAGAACATAAGAAGAGAGTCAGATCTGGGAGAAGAAAATGATGGGTCCAATTTTGAACATGTTGACTCTGAAGACCCATGGCCATGTCTAGAAGTTGTGTCCAAGACAAGACTCAGGGGCCATGTCTGTAAGTTCCATCTGTGACACAGAAACTCAGACCTGAGGTCAGGGGTGGAAAACAGACACTGGAGAGCCATCCGTGTGCAGGAATCTGGTAGCCATGACCGAAGGTGATGGGCCAGGAATATTCTGCAGCGAGAAGAGGCTGGAGGCAGAGAGCCCATCAGAAGATGGCACTGAAGGGATGGGCTAGGGAGGAGAGAGAGTGCACCGTGAGACAGGAGAGACAGAGCCATGGAAACAGGGAGGAGAGCGGCTGACTGAGAAGGAGGTGGCCAAGAGTGTTGCCTGCTACTGCTGTGAGGACTGGAATCCACTGACTGAGTCTGACAATGGAAGGGTCCTTGGAGGTCCTACCCAGAGTGATGTTAGCGAAGTACAATAAGCTGGGGGAGAGAATGGGGCTAAGACACTGAGTCAGTGCCTGTGGCTGGGACAGGAAGGAGGGAGATCCTGGGGACGAGGGAAAGGTTTGTGTGCACTGGTGTGTTTGGGTACTGCAGATGTGCACTTGATTATGGGCCGTCAGCTGAAAGGGAGAAGTTACAGGCAATGGGGTGGGAAGCAGAGATGGAGGGACTAGTCTCAGGCTCAGGGAGTGTCGCCACTGAAGGTGTGGATGGTTATGGCAGGTGCAGATGGCTTCGGAGTGAGTCAGCCCAGAACCTGCTCTGTGATTTAGTGGCCTTGTGACCTTCACCTTTCATTTAACCTCTGCGAGCCACAGTCTTCTCCTCTATGAGATACATGATAACATCAATCTTGTGGGATCTCTGTGAGAATCTGAGGGAGTGCACCATGCCTCGTTGGTATTGGTGCTCAGTAAATAAATGTAAAAAGGAAAAATTTATGTTTGCAGAACTGCTCCAATGCCCACATGGTTCCTCGTGCATTCACTCCTGTGAAGACCTACTGTTTTTCATTTTTCATTTTTTTTAAGAGATGGGGTCTCACCATATTGCCCAGGCTAGTCTCAAACTCCTGGGCTCAAGCAATCCTCCTGCCTCAACCTCCCAAGTAGCTAGGACTGTAGGCACATGTCACCATGCCCAGCTTTTCATGAGGGCTTGCTCTTCAGCAGACATGTTCCCTCTTGCAAGCCCTGTTTCCTAGGTCAGGAGAGCAGGTCGTGCCCGAGTGTGGCAGGTGGAGAGCGTTTTCCACAATGGCTGCATCCATCACAGGCCAGGACTGTGGGTTGCAAGATCAGGGTTGTCCCTCTTGCTCAGATGCAAAGGAGGCATCTGCACACGGGCTCTCGGAACAAGGCCTAGCACCTAGCTGTGTTCTTCGGAATCCCCAAACACCTGAGATTCAGAGAGAGCCCAGGGCTCAGTGGATGTGAGAGATCACTTGCCCCAACATGGGAAGGAAACCGAGGCCTAGAGGGTTGAGGTGACATCCTCACTCATGCAACTTGTCAAGAGCATAAGTTCCAAAACCAGCTTAGAACTCCAGCTACTGTTCTAGCAGCTCACCACCTCCCTGTCAACGTTGTCCTTATTCATACTTCTGTGTCCCACAAAAAGCCACGGGCCCCCTGGCAGGAGCAAAAGCAGACGTGTTGTGGAGATGGAACTGGGAGATGGAGTTACGAGTCAGTTCCCAAGTCAGTTGGAATAAAAGAAACCCAAGGCATCGGCTGCAGCTCATACACCTTTGTCATCACCCCCTGCTTTCCAGTCTCACCCAGTCCCTGCATGTCCCGCCCGTTCCTCTGCCCAGTACAATAACAACAGCACACTTAGCTCACTCCCCCGGGGTTGCCCAGGGCCAGAATCTGTACTTGAGTAGTATTGCATGGAGTTTTGCCTACATTCTGGGTATGGTGCTAAACATTTTCCTAATATGATTTAATTCTCATAAATCTGGACAGGTAAATAAATTACCATTGTCCCATTTTACAGATGAGGAAATGAAAACCTTATTTCCCTGGGATCCACCCGAAGGTAGACATAGCTTTGTTCTGTGGCCCTTCTCCCTAAGGGTTTTTTTTCTTTCTATTTTTTGTAGAAACTGAGTCACACTGTGCTGCTCAGGCTGGTCTCTAACTCTTGGCCTTAAGCGACTACCTTGGCTCCCCAGAGTGCTAGGATTATAGATGTGAGCCACCGTGCTGGCCCCTCCTCCCTGAGGTTGACATGCACACGTCTGATTCCCAGATGAGCTCCTTGAGGCCAGAGCTGTGTCTGGCTCTCTCCTTCATACCCTTGGCAGTGCCTGGCTCTTGCACCCTCGCCTCTCTCCTCCCCTGCCTTCCCTCAAGCTGCTGCCAGGGCGTTGGCCTCAGAATCAAGTTGTGGTTGTGTCCATATCTGCTCAAACTCCCTACACGGCATTCAAGGCCTTCCACATTCTGGCCCCAAATAACCTTCCCATCCTCTTCTCCCACCTGAGAGAAGGGGCTTTAGATTCAACTATGGCACTCAATTTCACTCTCAAGTCTTGGCCGATGCTGTTCCTTGTGCTTGGCATTAACCTGTTCCCGCCTCTCATAGTACTGGATGGCTCAGTTGTCACGAAGCCTGTTCTGATCTGGGCTCTGCCCCTCGGGTCAGAAATAATCACTTCCTCCTATGGATTTGCTTTGCCTTGTGTTGGTGCCTAATTCACTGACTGACTTCACATGGTTTTCGCTAGTTATATACACATGCAGACCTCAAGTTCTTACTTTGAGGGCAAGAACCTCACTTTATTTATTTGTGTGTCCGTTCCATACTCAGCACAGCATCTGGCACCTGTTAAGGACCCAGTAGTAGAACACTCAGCCTCCAATAAAAAGAATCATGTAAATAATATCCGGAGATCATCGATCCTTAGCATATGTGCTAGCACTGAGCTAGCTATTTTACAGAGGTGGCCTCATGTAATCTTCAGAACAACTCCGTGAGGCACATGCTATTATTAACCTCATTTTACTGATAAGGAAACTAAGGTCTATGGAAATTAAGCAACTTGCCTTAGATCACATAGCTCAATAGTCGTGGAGTCATGGTTCGTGCCCAGCGCCTGACTCCTAAAACCACAGCACTATTTAGAAAGTAAATAAATCTGTGACTTCAGAGTGATAGTCATTGTACTATAATTTTGCCCCCTGTGTCCTATAAACATGGTTAAAAATGAAACATCTGCACCAAGGAGCAATCTGAAATATACGATGCAGATGAAGTAGACTGCTGGTGTTTTTCTCAGTTCGAGGAAATGATTGGTTCACGCACTCATCAAGCCCACACTACCCCAGATCCCCCGGGAAGCCCACTCAACTCGAGTAAGAATGGACTGGCACTCAGCCTTACAGTTTGCAGTTGCTTGAACCTTCACTGTACAATACCCGCGAGACTATGCCCTGCATTTAAGAACTTTCTGTTTAATCACAGGATCCCTCGCATCTCTGAGCTACTTCCTCCCCCTGCAGAAATCAGAATTGCTGCCCTGCCTCAGTGTTTCCACACTTTCGTTCCTCACCTCTCCTCTCCTTTCCAGGTGCACGCAGGGCTTCCAGACTCTCTTACCTGGTTTGTAATTGTCAAGGGGTTTTATTCACCTTTCCTGGTAACTTGATTCACAAAATCCAGATGTGTGCAAGCCCATGATTACTTCTCCTCTCGGGCTGCACACTCCATTTCCAGGGTTTTAGGTCTCTGGGAAAAGTGTCCCACTCAGGTGTCTTTCTCCTTTCCCTGGCTACAGAATGAGTAGAACTAGAGCAGCCCTGCTGGGACCCACCACAGGGACAGGGCTGCAGACCTGCTAAGGCAAACAAGCCGGCCCAGATAGGGACAAATGACAGCAACGGAAGAGGCTGGGATTTAGCAGTGGAGGTTCCCATGACTTCGTTAACCTCTAAAGCATTGTTCTGCCCCATGTCACCGGGCATATGATAACAGTTCCTCACTCAAAGTACACAGCTGCCTCTCTGCGGCATGAAGACAGTCAGAGCCCACTGCTCTAAGAGGCTGCAGGGATAGGAAAAGGTGGAGCCTCCCCTGCCCCCCACAATTGCAAATGCTGTTTGCAGAGGCCACATGGGAATTCCAGAGCTCTCAAATTGAAAAGAATCCCGACAATCATGTAGCTCAGGGACTTGAATAAAATCACAAACTTAGAGGATCCTAGAGTTTAGGGGGCTCTCGCCTTCTCTTCCCTCATTGCACAGATGGGTCATGCATTTCTAGATTTGTTTGTATGTACAGAGCTAGGCTGTCTCTCTCTTCACACTTATACCCAGGGCCTAGCACAGTGCCTGGCTTTCATAGATACTCAATAAATACTGGCTGGACAAATGAATTGATTTCCAGAGAAGATTTAAGAAGCGAAACATTGTGTTTCTATTCTTTGTTCTACCATTAACTAGCTTATGATATCAGGAAACTCTTCAGGCATTAGTTTCTTTATCTGCACAGTGGGGAAAAGAATACCTTGTCCTGATAAGGAAGACCCCCATCTATTACCTGGCGCTTCAGCCACCTGAGACCCCACCCCTCGGAAGACCCTCACCGACATAATACTAACCCATTACCTGGCGCATCAGCCACCTGAGACCCCACCCCTCAGACCACCCCAACCTAATCAAAGTGGGAAAACCTGGTAGACGGGGCCCAGAATTTAGTGGCGAGACCCCTCTGAGCCCGCCGGCAAATAATCCTTGATTCTCCGACTCTCCGTGTGCTGCTCGGTTTGTCCTCTGGACCACCCGCTGTAACACTTGCTGTAACAGTCCTTTTCAGAGACAATTTGAAACTGGAGACAAAAATTGTTGCAGAGCTTTGAAAAATAGACATTCTTTGTAGCTGTAGTATATTATTATGTATATATTCTTATTGTTTTATCACAGTCTCTGATGGGCTTCCCACAGCTGGGTTTCTAATACTGACGAGGGCGAGTCATTTTACTGCCAGGGATGGACACTCCATCTTATGTCATGGAGTGCCTCAAGGATGCGGCTGTTTTAAGGCCGGGCACAGTGGCTCACACCTGTAATCCTGGCACTCTGGGAGTTCAAGGCCAGAGGTTTGCTTCAACTCAATAGTTCGAGACCAGCCTGAGAAAGAGCAAGACCTCATTTCTACTAAAAATAGAAAAATTAGCCAGGCGTAGTGGTGCACACCTGTAGTCCCAGCTACTCAGGAGGCTGAGGCAGGAGGATCACTTGAGCCCAGAAGTTTGAGGTTGCTGTGAGCTATGATTGTACCACTGCACTATAGCTGGGGTGACAGGGAGAGACTCTGTCTCAAAAAAAACAATGAATGTTGCTGTTTTAAACCCTTAAACCATTGGAAATGATTTCTGCATGGCCTCTCTGTGCTGTTTATATGAGCCCTGTTACAACGCTCTAGACCTAGAGATAGTGACGATGTGGGAGAGTGCAAGGTCCAAGATCCAGCAGTTTGTTCCTCTGTCCCAAGGTGGGACTGCACCTAGGTTATTCTAAACGGGGCAGTCGCCATCCCTTTCATAGCGAATATCAGGAGAGTGAATTTCTACAGCTTCCCTCCCCTCTTAGGAAAGATGAACAGCCAGTCGCCCTGCCCAAGGAATTCTTCTACGCAGGTTCTTCTGTCTAGACTGCGAACTTACTGGGAAAAACAGTTCAGACTCTTTAGAAGAAAGCCTGGGCCTGATGTTCGTTAAAATGTCTCCCTGGGGACCTCTGGACCAAAGAGTGCACTGCCCCCTCCGCCCTCTGAGGACTGAGGGGCACAATGCTTTCCCAGCAGCAACTGCCTCCCACAGGATCAAAAGGCTACATTGTCTGCGCAACTGTTGAGTCCACAGTTGCAGCCCTTTGCTGCAGACACTGAAGTGAGGCTCTGAGGCTTCCTGCCTGCCCCCAGTGCCAGGCACATTCCCAAACCGCAGGTCGCCACGCCGTGGATCACCCCTAGCCCAGCCTCTTCATTTTCCTCCCACGACCGGTCGGCATTTTCCTCTCCACTTGTGAAACCAAAAATCCACCCAAGGCAGTGAGATTTGACTTGGAAACTGAGTATATAGAATGAGGTACTCCTTGGGCCACAGAAAGTCAATGAGCCTGGAATTGCCTGTACAGATTTTAAATCTTGGATTTAGTCTTTGAAGGTATTTTCTTCTTCATGTGTCAGGTAAGTCGGATAATCATAGCTACTGTTTGCTGAGCACTTACTTTGCGCCAGGCCCTATTTGAAGTGCATCATGAGTATTGTTTATTTTCCCAACAGACCTATGAGGAAAGGACTATTGTCTGCCTATTCTATAGATAAGCAAACTGAGGCCCGTTGGGGTAAATAACTTGCTTAAAGCGGTACAGGTAGTAAGGGGCATAGTTGGGCTTCAAAACCAGGCAGGCAGTCGGCTCTGCCACAGCCATTTGAAGAACTGCACTCTTCAAGTGAGAATTTTTTCTCCCTGAGAATCCTCCTTGTTCTTCAAGGCACAACTCAAAAATGCCCCAACTGTGAGGTCTATTTTCTGAATTTTTCTCCCCTGTGGCATGTTATTTATATCACCCTTGGAGCTCTTACCACACTATGGTAAATGGGGCCATAATCCTGTGCTCCCCGCCCCGGCTCCTGCAGTAGAGGGAGGATGTTGCCTTATGTCCATTGCTGGCTCCCCAGCTCCTAGAAGCAGCTCCGCGAGTGCTCGCTGATTGAAATCGTGATGAACACAGAAGGTGGTAGATTCTGCCACAAGTGATTCTGGGGACCAGGGTGAGCATCACACTTAGTTGAGACCCTGGAGGACAGAGAATGAATGAGGCAGGTCGCAGTGGCTCACACCTATAATCCGAGCACCTTGGGAAGCCAAGGTGGGAGGATTGCTTAAGCCCAGGAGTTTGAGACCAGCCTGGGCAACATAGCGAGACCCCAATCTCTACAAAAAATAAAAATTAGCTGGATGCGGTGGCTCGCACTTGTAGTCCCAGCTACTTGGGGAAGCTGAGGCAGGAGGATTGCTTGAGCCCAGGAGTTTGAGGTTAAAGCGAGCTGTGATGATACCACCATACTCCAGCCCAAGTAACAGAGCGAGACCCTGTCTCAAAAAAAAAAAAAAAAAAAAGAGAGAGAGAGAGAGAAAGAGAATGAATGAAAGGCATGATACTGGACTTTTAGGAGTTTAGGATCTAACTAGGGAGTTATACATGCATGACTTGAGACACATAGCTTAAGGCTTTATGAAAAGATATATCAGCCAGGGCAAAAAATGTATTAACTAGATATTGATTAGGGACATGGATCTTCTTAAACATTTATCAGAATAGGTAGTGCTGTGGTTTAAATGTACGGGTCCCTCCAAAGTTCATACACCGAAACCTCACCACCACGGTGATGGTATAGAAGGTGGGGCCTCCAGAGGTGATTAGGTCATGAGGGCTTCACCCTCTTGGATGGGATTAGTGCCTTACAAACAGGCTTCCAAGAACTGCCCCCCCCCTTCTTTTATGGCCCTTCTGCCATGTGAGGGCCCAGCAAGAAGGCGCCGTCCATGAAACAGAGCCAGCCCTTGCCAGACGTGGCATTGGCTGGCAGTGTGATCTTGGACTTCCCAGCATCCAGAACTGTGAGAAACAAATTTCTATTATTGATACATTACCTAGTCTAAGGTATTTTGTTAGAGCAGCATAAACAGACCAAGGGAGGCAGTAATTCAAGTGATTCAAAAAGTATAACTGAGACATAATGTCTACTGTCCTCATCGCGTCCCTCAGCCACTCATTCTCCTCCCCGAAAACAACCAACGTTAGACGTTTCTTTTGAATTCTTCCAGAGATATTTTCTGCATATGCCAGAAAAAAAATATAGCATTTTTTAGCTATAAATATATAAAATGTATTTTATATGTGCATTTTATGGATTGACTTTGGCAGGAAATATTCATTAATATAACAGGCCACCAATTAAAAGCCAGCACTTAATAAGCTCATGATGTGCACATGCTTTGTTGGCAACTGGACCCACATGATGAGCATAACAGAAACCTCAAATCCTGTCTGCAAAAAGCTCCCACTAGGATGGGTTGAGACAGGTCCTCTCTCAATTCATTCAGGGTATGGGCTGAGACAGGGGTGGGGAATAGAGAGATAACATAGAGGATTGGGGTGGAATTAAGTGTTTTTTGTTTTTTGTTTTTTGGTTTTTTTTTGAGACAGAGTCTCACTCTGTTTCCCGGGCTAGAGTGCCGTGGTGTCAGCCTAGCTCACAGCAACGTCAAACTCCTGGGCTCAAGCGATCCTTCTGCCTCAGCTTCCCAAGTAGCTGGGACTACAGGCATGTGCCACCATGCCTGGCTAATTTTTTCCATATCTATTTTTAGTTGGCCAATTAATTTCTTTCTATTTTTACTAGAGACGAGGTCTGGCTCTTGCTCAGACTGGTTTTGAACTCCTGACCTTGAGTGATCCTCCCGCCTCGGCCTCCCAGAGTGCTAGGATTACAGGAATTAAGTTTTAAAGGACAAATAATTGCTTTTCTCTACTTCGTGCCCCTGGAAACTAATCACAAAGTGAGTAATTGTAAAGCAAATTCTATTTTTCTCTATAAAAATCATGCCGCAGTTGGAGGTTACATTCTGAAGTAAAGACTTGGCATCAAAAAACACAGATGTGACTGGAGATGTCAGAAGAGCAAAGAACTATAAACCTTTATAACCACTTAAAATAATAAACATATGCTCCGAAGCTTTTAAAAAATGTACATCACAAAAGGCCCCAATGAACCATAAAATGTACACACAGCACATAAAAAATACAACATTGCTGTCTCACAGATTTTACCCGACTGATATCTCGCTTATGATAAACATTAATTAAAAGATTAATTAATAATTCTCCCTGCCCTTCATAGCATTTTGAAAATAATTTGAAGATTTTAGAGACAATGATTTGGAGGCATTTTTTATTTAATAATTTGGTAACTTTTGAGAGTATTTTTTAGGAGTCCAGAGCTCATTAAAAACTTGTCCAAGACAGTTTGAACCATAGCCTAATTCTTCTCCCAATAATTTTTTTTTTGAAGGAAACAGATGTTCAAAATCACTCCTTTGATCTTACCATTGCCCTCACAGTGGCAGCTGCGCATTCACCCAGCAAAAAGTTTCAAGCACTAACCTTGTGCTAGATAGTGGCATTAAAAAGAAATAGAAAAATGTCCCTTCCTAGAAGAACTCCTAGCGGCTTGGCCAGTTACTAATGTTGGTAATGATAGCAGCTAGCTTTTTGAATGTCTGTTACGTAACAGGCTAAGCGTTAGATACTTATTAGTTCATTTAATGTTCATGTTAGGAGGAAGAAGAAACAGTTTAAACTTACCCAAGTGTAATGAATTAAATTGTGTCCCCAGAAAAGTGTATGTTGAAATCCTGATTCCTAGTATCCTGGAATGTGACCTTACTTGGAAAAAGCATCATTGCAGATGTAATTAGTTAAGATGAGGTCACAGCGGAGTAAGGTAGACCCTTAATTCCATATGACTGGCGTCCTTATAAGAAGAGGAGATGACACAGAGAGGATAATGCCACATGAAGACACAGAGACACACACAGGGAAAAGACAGCCATGGGAAGACAGAGACAGAGTTGGGGGTGATGTGTCTATAAGCCAGGGAATGCCGAGGATTGCCGGCTGTCACCAGAAGCTAGTAGCATGGAAGAGATTCTCCCCTAGAGACCAGAGAGAGAGCCAGCATTGCCAACACCCTGGCTTCAGACTTCCAGCCTCCACAGCTGTGAGACAATCAGTTTCTGCTGTGTTGAGCCACCTAGTTTATGGCAGAATACTTTGTCACAGCAGCCTAGGAAACTAATGCACCGAGTCACACAGCTGGGAAGGCGGGGCCAGGGCAGGGGAGTGGGAGAAACACCCATGATGGAAGTGTCCCCAGATGGAAGGACCTCCGCCTAACTGGCAGGGGGCAGGGAAAGCCTCTCAGAGGAGGGAACTTTTGAGCTGGATCTCAGTGGTTAAATAGGAGTTTGCCAGGGGGAAGGGGTGGAAGGGCATGCTGGGCAGAGGATCAGCATGTCCGGAGGTAAGAGGTGGCTGCACATGAGGGAGTCAGGGAGTGACAGCAGGTTTGTGTTGCTGGTGGAGGCGGGGGCAGTTTTTGCCCCAAAAAGATCCCACATAAGAGTGGCTGAAGATTTGTGGAAAGAACTTTCCACCAGTGACAGCGATGTAAAGGGTGAGTAGGTGGCCCCAGGAGGGCCCGTGACTGGAGGGGCTCACCACACCCCCACAGGAAGGTGTCCAGCCTGCAAGGGCAGTCAGCCCGAAGCACTATGCGACTGCAGGTGGCTCTGTGACTTACAGCCGTGCTGTGTTCCCACTGTGACTCAGCTCTCTCACAGGGAGGAGGCCTGTGGTCGCATGGAGAGTTCAGAGGCCTCTCGGCAGAGAATTCATCCTAAGCAATGAGAGAGTCATGCATATTGCTTAGGTTCTAGAACAGCGGGCCACGGTCAGAGAGAAGATTCAGTTCTGAGGCCAGAAGGTGTCTGTTTCTAAGGCTGTCCTGTGGCCCAGCTCCCAGACTGAGGGGGCTGAATCAGAGAAAACAAAAACAAAAAGAGACACTTGAGTAACATGTCTACTGGGCAGAGAGAGGTCACAGTGGGGTCAGTGGCCCAGGCTGCCATGGCCAGCAGCCCCATCGGGGACAGGGAGCAGCGCCGCGGGCCTCGGCAGCCATTGCTGCAGGAGCCTGGAGGGCTGCCGTCACGGGCAGGTGGGCTGTGCCTGGTGTGGGCCTGGCCTGCCCAGAACACGCGGTGCCTTTTCCTCATTAGCACAGAGGTGCCGTCTGGGCCTGGAACCATGGCAGGAGGGCAGAATGTGGTGTCCAGACTGAGAACTGTGTCCTAGTGGGACACTCTGGGCGTTGATCATCATGGCCCCACACGCTGGAGCAGGGAGCCAGGGAACAGGCTATAAATCAGTTGATAGCCTTTGCAGCTCTTTTTCACCCCGCACGGGTTTATCTGGAAAACAGAGTAGAGACTGTTCTAAGACTATTAAATTATCCTTCCTTAACTGTGACTGTCAGAGGCACTTCCTGACCCTTCCTTGCCATGCTGGCAGAGCCCTTCGCACTTCAGAGGCGAGCCAGAAAGGAAGTCCACAGAACTAGGGCTGTGAGTGAATTCTCACTGATTTGGTGAGAGTGGACAGCTTGCCTGTCCCTTCCGGGGCCCACCACGGCAGGGAGGGGGCCAGGGGAGGAGAATCAGGCTGGCTGAGTGAGCCCCCACCTTCTGGGAGCTCGCAGTCTATTTGGAGGGCAAAGCTCTCGGCCAGGATGGAATGGATGCTTCAGAGTTCAGAGGCTCATCGAGAAGCAGAGCCTGGAACCTCCTTAGCCATCAGCACTGAGCAAGGCGCACTATTTTAGCCAGTGACTAAGTCTTCCTTCTCAGAGACAGGCGTGTCTTGGAAAGGCACTTTTGGAGAAAGAGCTAACAACTGTTGGGTGTTGCTGCTGTGACAGGCATCTACTGTGTTATGTGTAGATGTTTCATACAAATTAAGCCACTTAATTCTTACATCAACGGTTATACGCATAATGACACGGATGCCTAAGGAGGTGGCCCACCCTGCTCCATGGCCTCGTGGGACCGAAACTAGGGCCGTGGAGGAGTAGTGCAGATGGATCCCATGAGGCCCAGCACTGTGGACACCTTTCTTTTTCTTTCATCATTAGCCCTCAGGGCCTAACTCAGGGCCCAGAGCATAGTAGGTGCTCAATTAATATCTGTGGAATGAGTGAAGACAGGGACAATCTGGCAAAATATTGTGGTTTGTGTCATAGGAGCATTTCCATGTGTGTGCACTGACTTGATCCTCACAGGAGGGTGAGAGGGAGTATGACTGCTGCTGTTGTCGCATCATTGCTGTTTTGTTGCACATTATTGTTGTTGTGATCATTCTCCTTTTGCGGAGGAGGGAGTTGACTGGGAGCTCAGAGTGTTTCAGTTTCCCCAGGCTCAGAAAGTTAAGGCTGCCAGAATCACAGTCTAGCTCAGATCTTCTGATCCCAAATCCCAGGTTCTTCCCGGTGCACTCTGACGGCAAATGAATGAGCAGGAATCTCCTACTACCTACTTCATTCTAACAAGGAAGCTCGGGTCTTGCTCCAGACTCACCCTGGGATCACTCCATCCTGCTCCTCCTCATGTTCCCTCCCCACTCAAACTCTGTCGTTGCCCCCTTGGAAGGAGATGACCCCTCCATGCCAACTCCCACCGCCCGGCTGCCCTCCAGCTGAGACGGTTAGATACACTGGGAAAGCCCTGGCTGGAAAATTTGTCCTGGAAAATCACTCAACCCTGCCTGGTCTGCCATGTGTGGGCACTGCTACCTCAGGACTGGAGAGCTGATTAAGTGAGATATATCATAGCATGTGGAAGTGCTCTATAAATTTCCGAGTCTATGCAAATGTTAATTATTATCTTTTGTGCATCACCTTCCTGAAATGCCTCCATGTGGCCTCTACAAGCATCTAGGCTTCCAAATCGCACTCTGAGGAAGCAGGTGTCTAATTAATACCCCATCCCTTTCCTTCCATGGGAATAAGGCCTGGGGCTCCATGTGAAGGGGGAAGGAGGCTGAGAGGAGGGGAGGGGAGTGTTCCGTTTTGTAGGAAGAGGGCAGAGGACCAGGGTTTTGTCCTGCCAAGCACGCAGACCTGGCCAGCTTCACACCTTGCACCTTTGCTCAGAAATAAACTTAGATGAGGCAGAATGTTATTCTAGGTGAATTTTTGAGTAGAAAAGGACCATTCAACAACCATTTATTAAATTCCTACTATGTTCCATAAAGGCATAATAGAAATATATGAAAAAGATACAGTAGTACATCACTGCTCTGATCTTGGCTATCTGACAACTTCATCTCTCTAGGGTCAAGAATTAGGAAGGAAAAAAAGGTCATTGATTAGTCAGAAATATGCCACAAGTACACACATCAATGCATGCATTTGTATGTTTACTCTGGACCTATTCACTCTTAATTTGCACATAGTTCCAACAGAGTAAGAAGTCACAAACTTGAAAGAGTGTTGCTACTATGGATGGGTCCATAAACAATGATCTAAAATTAGCCTAAAAACAAGGTAGGAGAGAAGGAGATCTACCAAAAACAGTTACAAAAATTCAAAAAGTCAGCTATGACTTCATGTAGAGGACAAATGGTCTCATGTACCTCAATAACTTTTGTATTGACATCACTGTGTGACCATATGGTACACAACAAATTATGGAATCACAGAACATGAGAATTAAGATGAACAGTACATGTCATCAGTCTAAGCCCTTCAAGCCAGGGAGGTGAAGGAACTTGCTCCGGGTCACACAGCTAGCTGGGTGGCATGAGGAATGGAGCCCAAATCTTGGATCCACCTGGTCGGGGTTCTCTCTGCTGCTCTGCACAGGACTCATACCTGAGACCCTGAGTGTCCAACCAAAGCTCAAATTCTGTTCTACGTCTTCTATCTGAGACAGCAGGAATATGTGTGGCTCCCTTTGGAAATAATTTCACCATGAATAACAATAATAAGAAAAGATTAGGAACATAAAGGGGTCCTACGTGTACCGTTGCCCACAGACACACACACCAGCGATCTGGAAGGGGCGACTGACCTTGAGGAAGCTGGGACAAAGGTTTTCCTATGGTAACAAGATATGGTCCCTTCCTTCACGGAGCGCACACTGCCTTTGATGGCTGGACAGGCAACCTGGCTCACAGTCAGGCAGACCAGGCCACAAGAGCCCATGGGCAGGGCCACCGGGAGGGCTGTTGCCGGGGCAGGCTGTGATTCCCTGAAACGTGCCAGGGGAGTGTGCGGAACATCTTGGCAGGTATATAAATCCCAGACAGGCTTATTATTGGTGTCCATGACCACATTCTTTAATCCAGCGATCCTGCCCGGGTGGCGGGCATCCTGCCAGTCTGCATTCCCACATCCTGCGGCCGACTCCTGGGCCCACCCGTTTCTATATTGAGGACCTCTTCTCCATAAATAAAATACAGGAGTCCGGCACGAAAGAAAGGCCATTCGGAGCACCGGGAAGACTGTCACATGGGTTGACAAAGGGCAGGAAGTGTCGGGCGGTGGCCCCTGTGTCCGTCCCCAGGCCCAGCTCACCTGGCTGGGCTATGGGGTCTTTGTGCAAAAAATGTCAAGTCCAAGTCCCGAACTTCCTGCCATTTGTCAGGCTGTGCCGTGACCCGGGGTTCACCGAAATGCTTGCTGCTCCCAACAATACACACACACATCCTTTGGAAAAATTCCCTCTCTCCCGTCCAGGCAGCAGTGGCTTTTTATGGAAATGGCTAGAGGGATGCAAGGCTGAGCAGTGGAAAAGTTAGGTTGTGCTTCTCTCCCAAAAAAGCCCGGCTCCGAGAGGGAGGGGCAGGGCAGAGTCCCAGAGGTGGGGGACTGAAGCTCGGGGTCACCCCAGGAGCTGTGAGACCATGGGGTGCGGGCGTCTATGTCTGCGACTCATTCGCTTCCTGCTTCTGCCCAGCGCTCCAGATGCCCCAGCCCACCTAGCTCCTCCAGACTCACGGACTTCCCTGCCCAAGAGTAGCAGTTAGTTAGTGTCGGGAACACCTGCATGCCTGCAGAGTCGAGCTTCTGGGAACAAAAATCAGGAGAATGCTTGAGGCTTGGTCTTGTGAGAAGAGACTCAGGATAACTCCTCCAGCCAACAACCAGAGAGCTCAATCAATCAAAACAATCAGGCCTGCCCGGTGGCTCACGCCTGTAATCCTAGCACTCTGGGAGGCTGAGGCGGGCGGATCACTCAAGGTCAGGAGTTTGAAACCAGCCTGAGCAAGAGGGAGACCCCATCTCTACTAAAAATATAAAAAGAAATTAGCTGGACAACTAAAAATATATATAGAAAAAATTAGCCGAGCATCGTGGCATGTGTCTGTAGTCCCAGCTACCCAGGAGGCTGAGGCAGGAGGATCGCTTGAGCCCAGGAGTTTGAGGTTGCTGTGAGCTAGGCTGACGCCACGGCACTCCACAAAAACAAACAAACAAAAAAAATCAAAACAAACAAAAGCAATAGCCTGTGATTTGTGGAGCTCACAAGTCTAGGAGTCAGGGCCATGGTGGGCAGGGGGCGGCTACAGATGTAGGAGGCAACGTTGTTGCCTCCAAGGAGCTTATGACAAGGTGGGAGGGCCACAACCGGTAATGTGACATTGTAAGACCTCTGAGGATGCTGTGCACAAGTGTGGTGGAGGTTCCTCATGCTCCTGGAGCTTAGCGGGGAGCCTGGGGAGTGTGGGAGCAGCTGCCGTGTTGGTACATAGTAAATGTTCAATTAAAATTGGCTGAATAAATGAATGACAGGAAGGCAGAGAAGTAGACGTAACAAAACTGAGACTTGGAGGGAGAGGAGGTCTGTCTTGAGGTGGAGGAGATACTGAAGGGTGCTCCTGGTCAGGGGGCCAGCTCGGGCCAAGGCATGGAGGCCCCAAAGAGCATGCTTTTGTGGGAGCTGCAGGGGCAGTACCTGTTGGAGTCATGGCGTATGATGTCAAATAAGTGGAGGTGCAACTTGAGGACCAGACAAACATGTTCAGATTTGATACAGCCAGAAACAGGGAGCCATGGAAAGTTCTTGAGCAGGGCAGTGCCAGGGTGAAATGACAGTCGAAGTCTATTTCTCTGGCAGCTGACTGTGGGAGGCTTGGAATCCCAGAGCCCTGGCGAAGGCTGTTGGAGACTGTAGCCTGGAAGGGCAGGGAGGCTGGGCTTGGCAGTGGTGCTGGTAAGGGGCACAGCTGGGGCGGCACAGAAAGGTGACAGAGGTTTTACTCTGGAGCAGGAAAGGCTGGGCATGACGGCACGAACGGATGGCAGTGCGGGAGAGGTCGAGGGTTCGGAATAGGTGGAGGATGAGCTTGGCTTTGGGTCTGACAACTTCAAGGGCAACGGGCCTTGCAAGGAGAGTGTTGAGCCACCCGGAGCCGGATTAGAGAAGGGTGGGAGGGCGCCTCCAGCCCACTAGCCCGGACCACCTCTCTGGGAGGGGAGAGAAGGAGAAGCCACTGGGTGCTCTTCCGGGCACGGGCCGCAGTTGGGGGACCCGATGGAGGTGGAGGTGCGAGGCCTCCCCAGGAAGGGCCACCACTTGGCCTATTAACATGTGGAATTCGGGTGTGGGCTGGAGGAGGGACCGCCAGGGATGAGCGGCACTCTCCTGGAGGGGCTGGGTGGCTGTCAGGCACCCGCAGTGTGGCTGGATAAGCCCGAGCTATTTCGGGAAGAAAGCCCTAAGGAGATAAACAGGCCAGGGGCCAGCAGATGGACAGATAACCTGCGCTTATCCAGCGGAAAGGCAGGAGAGGGCCCTTTGGGGACAGGGTCCTCTGAGACAGGAAGGTGCCAGAGTGCGTCAGAGCGAGAGCGGGCGGGCGGGCCGGGCGGAGGGAGCCAGGGCTCCAGCTGGGGAGGGCGGCCCCTCGCCCTGGCCTGTCACGGGTGGCCGGGAGAGGTCCTGTGTTCCTGACGGGAAGGGAGATGGCGTTCCCTGAGGTCTCCCCAAATCCAAGAGACCCAAACCTTATTTGGGGTCTGAATGCCCAACAGCAGCCCCAGAGACTGAGGCCTTTCACACTTTGTTCTTTCAGGTTGTTCACGCGTCAGGGCCTGCATGTGCTGGAGGCACAGCTCGAGTGTGGTGTGGTGTGTGGGGATTCGGTGCAATGTGTGTAAGTGTGCACGTAAGCGTGTGTGTGGTGTGCGTGTGGTGCAGTGTGCATGAGGTGCGTGGTGCAGTGTGTGTGATATGTGGGGGGTGTGAGTGGTGTGTGTGCAGTGTGGGGTGACTGTGGTGTGAGTGTGTGGTACAGTATGTATGTGGTATATGTGTGGTGTGGGGTGAGTATATGTGGTACAATCTGTATGTGGTGTGTGGTATGTATGTGGTGTGTGTGGTGTGTGGTGTAGAGTGAGTGTATGTGGTACCATGTGTATGTGGTATATGGTGTGTGGTGTGTGTGTGGTACATAGTGTGTGTATGTGGTGTGTGGTGTGCGTTGTGTGTGTGTGGTGTGTGTATGTGCTCTATGGTGTGTGATGTGTGTGTGGTGTGTCATGTGTGTGGGATGTGTGTGTGTCATGTGTGCGTGGTGTGTGCGTGGTGTGTGATGTGTGTGTGGTATGTCGTGTGTGTGATGGGTGGTGTGTGTGGTGTGTGTGATGTGTGTGGTGTGTGTGTGGTGTGTGCTGTGTGTGTGGTGTGTGACGTGTGTGGTGTGTGTGTGATGGGTGGTGTGTGTGTGGTGTGTGTGTGGTGTGTGCTGTGTGTGTGGTGTGTGCTGTGTGCGTGATGTGTGTGTGGTGTGTGATGTGTGTGTGTGGTGTGTGGTGTGTGTATGTGTTGTATGGTGTGTGTGTGGTGTGTGGTGTGT
Organism: Cheirogaleus major; assembly: GCA_963574435.1. NCBI lineage: Eukaryota > Metazoa > Chordata > Mammalia > Primates > Cheirogaleidae > Cheirogaleus > Cheirogaleus major. The sequence continues at coordinate 14,099 of CAUYPO010017673.1, read as the reverse complement.
GTGTGGTGCGTGATGTGTGTGTGGTGTGTGTGTGGTGTGTGATGTATGTGTGATGTGTGTGTGGTGCGTGATGTGTGTGGTGTGTGTGTGGTGTGTGTGGTGTGTGTGTGGTGTGTGTGTGGTGTGTGTGTGTGTGTGGTGTGTGGTGTGCGATGTGTGTGTGGTGTGTGTGTGGTGTGTGGTGTGTGTGTGGTGTGTGATGTGTGTGTGATATGTGTGTGGTGTGTGTGTGGTGTGTGGTGTGCGATGTGTGTGTGGTGTGTGGTGTGTATATGTGTTGTATGTGGTGTATGTGGTGTGTGTGGTGTGTCATGTGTGTGTCATGTGTGTGTCATGTGTGTGGTGTGTCGTGTGTGGTGTGCATTGGGTTTGTGGTGTGTGTGGTGTGTGTGGTGTGTGTGATGTGTGTGTGGTGCGTGATGTGTGTGTGGTGTGTGTGTGGTGCGTGATGTGTGTGGTGTGTGATGTATGTGTGATGTGTGTGTGGTGCGTGATGTGCGTGGTGTGTGTGGTGTGTGTGGTGTGTGTGTGGCATGTGATGTGTGTGGTGCGTGATGTGTGTGTGGTGTGTAATGTGTGTGTGGTGTGTGATGTGTGTGTGGTGTGTGTGGTGTATGGTGCATGATGTGTGTGTGGTGTGTGTGGTGTGTGAGTGTGTGCTTGTGGTGTGAGTGGAACACACTGACCAGCACCACAGGCTGTTGCCCCCCCGCACGCACCTCTCCCCCGCACCTCCTACTGTCCCGCCCCAGCTTGGGCTTTTCTTTCCTCCCGATTACACTGCAGTAATGGCAGCAAATACTTATGAAGCATGTTTTAAACTCAGGGTCAGAGGTTGAATCAATTGGAACCCTCAGAGGAGTTCGCGGCCTCCGACTGCCGACTCCCCCAGAGAGAGCGCTGTGCTGTGGCGAGCGTCCAGGGCACGGCCGCTCGTGGGCTTGGGAGGGAATGTCTTGGCCGGGTACCCAGCAGCCAAAGAGCCGGTGTGCCAAGGCCTGTCACCTGCCGCTGCAGAACGGTGGCACCGCCTGACTGCCAACTCCCATTTCTCCTGTCACTGACCACTGAGCGCCTCTTCCTGTGCTCATTACCTAGATCGTCTGTTCCTGTCTTTGCTCGTTTTCTCTTGGGCCGCTGCCCTCTCCTTGTTGCTTGCTAGGAGTCCTTTGCATATTGTAGATGTCAGAGTACATCTAGAGCCAGAATAAAGGCTGTGCTGGTCTCAGAGCTGGCATGGTTTCTCCCATTCTGTCACCCGTCTACTAATATTGTTCATAGTATCCTTCGTTCGCTATAAATCAATCCTTTATTTTGATGTGATCAAACTCAATTTTTGAAAACTTTAGGTATGTGCTTTTAAAGTTTTAAGATGTCCTTTCCAGCTTTTAAGTCACAAAAATATTCTACATTTTCTTGATCTGACACCATATACATTTTATATATATAGTTGTTTTGTGTTTTGGGAGAGAGTCTCGCTGTGCTGCTCAGGCTGGAGCGCAGAGGCTCTTCACAGGCTCAGTCGCAGCTCACTGCAGCCTCAAACTCCTGGGCTCAAGCCATCCTCCTGCCTCAGCCTCCCCAGTAGCCAGGGCTCTCACCACCACAGCCGACAACCTTATATTTTTGTCTGTATTGACTGTTTTCCAGAGTGACAGGCATGCAAAGAGCTTTGCAGACACAATCTTAATAGGCAGAGACTGTCTTAGATACTCACATGGACTAACTCACTTTATCCTCATAGAAACCCTATGCGGTTGGTACTGTTATTATCATCCCCACGTTCCATATGAGGAAACTGAGGCACCAGGAGAGTATTACTACCTTCTCCAGGGTCATGTAGGTAATGAGTTGAAGAATCAGGGAGCCTGGCTCCAGAAACTGTGCTCTCAACCTCTATGCTCAACCACCTCCCTCAGCTGACAACCCTCAAACTAGGTGAACAGGTGCCACTCCTGCCGAGCTCACAGCCCTGCCAGTGGCGAAGGCAGCCCAGGCCCAGAGCCTGTGCCCTGAGCCACTGCACTGGTGTCTTAGCCTCAGCTCCTGCTGGGAAAGAAGGCTGGAGCAGGGACCTGGCTCCAGGAGGTTCGTTCTGGAAAGCGATCCCAAAGGACAGGAACAAGGGACTGGAGAGAGCGAGCTGGGAAGGAGGGAAGCCAGTCTGAGGGTGCATTTGCAGGCTGGTTGCTGCCATATGCAGCCGGGCTCCATCCTGCCGGGCGCCTCTGAGGAGTACACAGAATGGGGCTCAGGACTGTCCCCAGGAAGAATGCAAGGGACAGCATTTGTCCAGCAGCTTGCATCCCCATGGGCCAAGGCTTATCCCATCACATGCGTGAGTGTCCAGAGTGCACGTCCTGGTCACAGAGGAGCCCTGGGGCAGGAGCAAGATGATCACGGCTGCAGCCGAGGGGAGGTGCTGTCAGGTGACAGCTGGCAAAGCCAGGTGCTGCAGCCCGGGCCGGGGGAAGGGTGGGAGAGCGTGTGAGGCCAAGGCGCTGCCTGGCGTTGTTACTACCAACACTTCCCACATAGTCTCCCAATGTTTCTCTTCCCGCGTGTGTCTCACTTCTCCCAGCAGACGCTGGCTCCCGGTAGGTGGGCACCTTAGTTCCTTGATCTTTGTTTCCACCACAGTGCCCAGCTTGCTGCTCGAGACAGAGCACACACTGATAACAACCCGCCTTTTACTGAGCACTTTTATGTTCCAGGCACCAAGACGGGTTCTCCACATGCACCATTGCCTCAAACCATGGCAAAAACCTGCTCTACCTGCTTCGCTGATAGGGACATCGAGGCTGAGAGTTTAGGGACTCAGGGCAGCAGATCTGAAAGCAGAACCCAGGCTGGAGCCGACCAGGGGCCTGAGTTCCCCCTGTGTAGCAGAAGCAGGCAGCGCCCATCTGCTGATGGCCCAGGGACACCCAGGGGCAGCGAGTGGCCTTTCAGGCAGAAGAATCGTTTAGAGGCTTAGCAACAGCCCAGGAGCAGGAAAGCCAGGCCTGCATAAGGAATAGCAGTTTGGCCACGTGGAGGAAACTTGTGGGAGGTGCCCTCACAAAGAGTTGCCACTTTGGGAGTAGGAGGAGGGGGAGGTCACAAGGCAGGGAGCATCCCTCTATAAGTTAGCTGGCCATGAGTGGGGGAGCTTGTGCTGGACTTGGAAATGCCCCTGTCACTCTGCAGTGTCCTGGAGGCAGAGATCCCTGCTTCTCCTTCTTTGTGTTAGGGTGAGGCCAAGAGACACCACCTTCCCCCACCCCTGGTCTGTGTCTGGGGGTGTGTGACCCTTTGCCATGGACATGGAGGGTGGGAAGAGGAGCCTGATGTCTGCTGGGGTGGTCTTCCCAGCCAACACTGTAGTTACTCTCTTTTGCCCGTCCTGACCCACCCACCAGACCTACCCTCCCACCCACTAGCCGTCACTTCCTTTGTTGATTTTTAGCAAAAAGCCTAAATGTCCCTGGGGAGAGGGGTTCCATGAGGACTAGGAGGGGCAGAAGGGTGGTTCTCCCTGTTGAGTCCCGCAAGCTGCCACCCTGCCTGGGCATGCACAGCTAAAGCACAGCAGGGATGGAAGAAGGGACAAGAGAGTCTCTCCGGACCTGGGGCGTAGTTGGCCCACCTTTGGCCAAACAGTGACAGAGGAGAATTTGTCCTTGGTCTCCCTCCCGCATGTCCCTCTCCTGGCTTTGGCAAATTTTCTGTCTCTTCAAGGCACTGGCCTTGTGCCTTGCCTCCTTCAGCCTGGCCCCAGTCCCAGGCTGCTGGCTCATAGCAGGATCCCCTCCATGCCCACCTCCGGGAGAGGCCCCTGGTAGCAGTTAACTGTGTGTGTTTGTCGTCTTCCCACATATATACATATCTATACACATATGTATACATACATATATGCACATATACATTTGCATGCATATGTATGTGTATATACACACAAAAAAACTCCAAGTATATTCATATTTCAAAAACAGAATCACACAATGTGTATGACCCTTCAAATTGCTCCTGGACCTCAATAATATCACGGCATCTTTCCATGGACTGCTCGTGGACCCAAGTCCTCTTTCTCAATGGCTGCTTAACATTTCGTTACATACAAACGCCCTTGTATTTTAACTGGTTCTCTTTCTCGTATTTGTTGAAGTCCTATCATGGACAAGGCTTTGTTCTGGGGACCAGAATTTACATTCTAGTAAGGGAGACAGGAAGTATATAGCAATTAAATCAATAAGCAGGAACATTGTGGATGGTGTTAAATGTTAAGAGGAAAACAAAATAGGTCTTGGGGGTTTGGGGGAAGGTGTCACTATGAAGGAGGTGACGTTTGACAACTCAAATTGGAACTTCTGGGTAACATGTAGGCTGCATACTTAGGTTATGTCTGGTTTTGCAAAACACACGCCGCGGCTGCGCCTGAGCCCACGTGATGTAGATGGTAGAGATGGCAGTAGGACCTTCACCTCAGAGAGGATGTGCCCTGTGACACCTAGTGTCTGTGGGGGTGGTGACATCAGGGCCAGGGTGGCTACTGAGGGACACGTGCACAGGCTGCCCAGCAGGCCCAAATCTGCTGCATGTGAGTCCCTCCCCACAGGCCCAGCTTCATACCTTCTCAACCAGTGGCCTTAGGACCATTGCACTATGGCCTCTCAGAGTGATAAAGGAGCTTTCTTGTTTGTAAAGCAGAATCAAATGTCTCTCTGCCTCTGCTTTTGCAAAAGACTGTATGTGAAAGTGCCTTTAGAGAGCAGGTATCTATTAGTTTGCTAGGATTGCTGTAACAAAGCACCATAAACTGGGTGGCTCCAAACAACAAAAATGTATTGTTTCACAGTTCTGGAGGCCAGAAGCCTGAAATTCAGGTGTCAGCAGGGTTGGTTCCTTCTTGGGGGCTCCAAGAGAGGATCCCTTCCATGCCTCCCTCCTAGTTTCTGGCAGCTGTCATCAATCCTTGGCATTCCATGGCTGTGACACCATCACCCCAGTCTCTGCCTCCATCATCATATGGCATTCTCCCTGTGTGTCTGTGTCCAAATTTCTCTCTTCTTTTTTTTTTTTTGAGACAGAGTCTCTGTTGCCTGGGCTAGAGTGAGTGCCGTGGCGTCAGCCTCGCTCACAGCAACCTCAAACTCCTGGGCTCGAGCAATCCTTTTGCCTCAGCCTCCCGAGTAGCTGGGACTACAGGCATGCGCCACCATGCCCGGCTCATTTTTTCTATATATTTTTAGTTGGCCAATTAATTGCTTTCTATTTATAGTAGAGACGGGGTCTTGCTGTTGCTCAGGCTGGTTTCGAACTCCTGAGCTCGAGTGATCCGCCCGCCTCGGCCTCCCAGAGAGCTAGGATTACAGGCGTGAGCCACCGCGCCCGGCCCTCTTTCTTTTTCTTATTGCTGTTGTATAATAGTTTGTCACCAGTCCAAATAAGCTTTATCTTTTATCTGTCCTTTCCTGTCCATCCCACTTCCCTAGGCCAGGACCTGTAGCTGCAAACTGGTTTCCATGTCTCTATACCCTCTGACTCCTGATCTTCCTCTCGTGTTGCAACTAGTGATTCTTGACACCTGTCTGATCCTGTAACTATTTGATTTGGAAAACATTTTCTTAGTTTTGCCTACAAGTTAAGTTCACGGCATCTATCTGGCTCCTCATCACTTTCCTTGTCTGCCCTCTGAGCACATACCCCACTTCTGGCTGTGCCCAAACCTTCTTTGTGCTTCCTTTCCTCCTGTCTTTGCTCATGCAGTATCCACAGCCATGCTCCATCTCTACTTATTAATTTTGTGTCTAACTTAAGTGTCCTCTCTTCCCCAGGACCTCCATGCCCCCTTCCTCGGTCCCTTCCCCGTGCAGACCTGCTCACTCCATCAGCTTTGTTGCTGTGTACTTCACAGTGGCACTTAGCACACTGGGTTACAGGTGTTTGCCTGTTGTCTTGCTGGCGGTAGAACACAAGCTCATCAATGGCAAGGACTGTCTTATGCATCTCTGTATTCCCAGCACCTAGTATAGATGGCATCTAGAAGGCATTCAAATTATGCTGATTGGGATTGAAATTTTGTGGTTCTTTGTAGTTGGTTTCCCATTAAGTTGGCCATTTTGTCCTTGGTTTATAAAGGACAAATAGTGTCAAAGCCAAATAAGGAATAGAAACAGTCTTGCTAGTAGTATCAGGGGTAGTTTTTAGGCTGTAGTGTATTGTATGGAAATGTAAATATTTAGTTTCCTCACAAAACCATCTGTATCTTTCTGCAGACAGCCGCTGTACTGTGTTAAGGAAACAAGACAGTGGTGAAGCTCCGGTGAGTTACTTAGTCACTAAATCTTATGTTCTAATTCGTGTTAGCCAAAGGATGAGAGGAGGATCCAGGCCAGTGTTTACTAATGTTACAGGTAGCATTCCAGAACCAAATTAAGAGAACTTCTGCATAATGTGTATTATTTCATTAGAAAGTTAATGCCAGTCTTTCTCTTGGAATTGGGAGCAATAATCAGCAAACCCTGAGGCTTAAATTAGACAATTTCCATAAAGTTTTATAGCTAATAAATGTTAATATTAGAAATAGAAAAGAGTTTATCTCTGGGCATAAAAATGAAAAGTTATCTTTGATGATTAAAATTTTAATGTTTTGCTCTGGAAGAAAAACAAAGGGACTTTGTTTTGAGTGGCTCCAAATTGAGTTTAAGTTAAAACAGTTGTAGAGTTGTCTTTTGTAGTAGGTTGTAGTTGACTTTTATTCTTTCTGGCAGTTCAGAAATTCTTTAGTTTTAGAAAGTGATTAAATAGAGAAAAGAAAAGCATTGTGGTAGTTTTCAAAGAGAAAGATGCTTGTTTACTGATTTTCAGGAGTAAATCATCTATGTATATGTGATTTTTTTTTTTTTTTTTTGAGACAGACTCTTGCTCTGTCGCCCAGGCTAGAGTACAGGAACGTTATTATAGCTTACTGCAACCTCAAACACCTGGGGCTTAAGTATTCCTCCTGCCTCAGCCTCCTGAAAATAGCTGGGACTACAGATGCGCCACCATGCCCAGCTAATTTTTCTACTTTTTGTAGCGATGAGGTCTCACTTGTGCTCAGGCTGGTCTCGAATTCCTGACCTCAAGCAATTCTCCTGCCTTGGCCTTCCAGAGTGCTAGGATTACAGGCGTGAGCCACTGCATCCGGCCTATATGTGAAATTTTATCTTAATCTGCTCTATCAAATATTGCCTGCCTGAGTATGGAAACAAGAATAACATACCCTGTGAGGAGTTGAAAGCTTCTTTATTCACTATGCTCCGGTGTCTGGCCAGGTGTAGAAGGTCTAGTTTGGCTTAGTAAAAGGAATATCATAAAAATGCTTTGATGGCATATAACCAGAATTACTTAAAAGTCTAATTAATTACTTCAAATGACACATACTGTGTTGAAAATGAGGTAAAAATGTTGGAACAATTTAATTTTGGCTATACTTTTAGGCATTATTAAATGGTTTTTTATTTTCTGTTATAAATCATAGCATTTGGGCTGATACACTATAGTGTTATTTTTGTCAAACAATTTTATATACATTTAACTTATGACTAGTCTATGAAAATCAATATGGTTTCTTTATGTTGAGCTTCATAATGCCATTATTTGAGTGTTCATTGATTTTTTTTTCTTCCATTTTTTAGTTTAGTTCTACCAAGGTGAAAAACAAAGGAAAGAAAAAGAAGCCAAAAGATTTAAAGGTATATAGTATTACCTGTATTCCTGTCTAACCTCTCCATAATTAATTGGATATATAAATTAGAGTTAAGCAATTCTTGGGATATTTTGAAACATCTTGTACAGAAAGACTTTCTAGGCTTTAAAGATAGATATTTTGGCAATCTGCATATTGAGAAAATTTAAGGTTTACATTATATAAAAGTTAATTCTTGAAAGAAACTTACTCTTTATTGTGCTTTTTATTTTGTACATATTTCTGAGTGAAAACATTGTCATCTTGTAGAAGTCTATGGGTGGTCATAGGGCAGAGTGGCTAAGAAGGCTTTGGGGTCACCAGACCTGGGTTCACATCTTGGTCCCACCAGTTATCTTTGTGACCTTGGGCAAGTTATTTCACTTCCTGTGCTCTAGTGTTGTAGTCCCCAACCCTGTGACCAGTCCGTGGCCTGTTAGGAAATGGGCAGCATCTCACCCCGTGAGCTCCGCACCACCTTCCCCCATGCCCCCGCCCCCAGTCTGTGGAAAAACTGTCTTCCATGAAACTGGTCCCTGGTGCCAAAAAGGTTGGGGGCCACTCTCTAGTGTGCTCATCTATGTAACAAGAATAATTGTGGTACTTATTAATAACTAATGGAGTTATGCTTATTCAATAGTAAGAACTTAGTAATTATCATCTATTTTTATTATTAAACTGAATTTTATGGAGAGATAAGAAAACAGAATAATAGTTTCTAGTATCAGAAGATTTTGTTGAAGCTATTATGTTTATATTCAAATATTTATCTAAAATAATCAAACTAAAAGTGATTACTACTAATCATATAACAATCTCAGGATTGATAGGATCCTTTCCTTCCGCTCACCAAAGGCTCTCCTTGCAAGTCCATGAGTTAAGTAGGGCATTATTTTTAAGTCTCATGGTGGGTTCTTCATGGCTCTCATGTATGTTGCAGGGGAAGAAAAGGGTACAGGGATGAGAGAGTGAGTAAATCTTAGAAGCCTTGAGCTCCAATAAAACTTTTCTTTTTATCTTTGACTATATGCCTTTAGTTTAGCTAAAAGGGGAGTTTAAACTGAGTGACATTTAAATTTTTTTAGAGCATTAAAAACTACCCTAAATGTTGGTTTGAGCTTACCTGTGGCTGTTTAAACTTACTATTAATATGTGTTTTTATTCACAGAAAAATTTGAGTAGGTCTTATATATTAGCAATTTGCATGCATGTTTATATAAGCATTACTTAATTTTTATGGTATTTTTTCCTTTAATGGCATTTTAAAGTAGAAAATCATTGTCATTTTCTGTCTTTTAAACCAGCCTATGTTAGTTGGGTCTGGAACAACTTCAGTAACACCAAATGAGACTATCACTTCAGGTGAAAACCATAAGTAAGTACAATTTTAAAATTTTTACTTCATTTTTAACTCAAACGTTTTTCACTTAATAAATGGGGTTAATTGAATGTACTATAAACTTGTGTTTTATTTCTCTAACTTCCATTTCTAAAGATGTGCATCTCTTGTGACAACTTGATGTAATCTATCTTGATTAGATTTATACTATGGCTTGTAGGCATTAAGAATTCATTCAGGACCAGGCATAGTGGCTCATGCCTATAATCCAAGCACTCTAGGAGACTGAGGTGGGAGGATCACTTGAGACCAGCCTGGGCAACATAGCAAGACCTGTCTCTACAAAAAAAAATTTTTTTAAAAATAGCCAGTTGCAGTGTCAAGCGCCTGTAGTCCCAGCTACTTGGGAGGTTGGGGCAGGAGGATTACTTAAGCCCAGGAGTTGAGGCTGCAGTGAGTTATGATTGTGTCACTTCACTCCAGCCTGGGTGACAGAATGAGATCCTGTCTCTTAAAAGAAAAAAAAACAATTTAAACTGTATTAAAGTCACAGGACTGATGACATTCATTCAATAAGTATATATTGAAAAACCTATGTGTGAAGTATTGTGGGAAGATCCTAGAAAAATGTCTAGAAAATATTCTTTAAAATATTCAATGAAGAGAGTGTCTTATTGATAATTACTAGCATTTTTGTTATAACAGAAGAGAGGAAGATGTTTTGGAAGCAACATATGATGTTATGATTTATTTAACCTTATATGTTGATAATTTTAATCCCACTTGGTTGTTAAAAGTGAGTTTTCAAGAAACAATAAATATACATAAGATATAAAACTAGTGAATAGCAATAATTTTTTATATCATATTCTTTTATGGACCAAAAACCCACAAAATGTTTTTTTTCACATTTTGAAAAGGAATTGTAAGAAGAGATAAAATTTGCACATTTTCATTGATTCTTTAAGTGGAGGAATTATTTTAAGTTAAAATAATAATAGCCTTAGTACTTTTAGGCTGCTGTAACAGTGTATCATAAACTGAGTGGTTTACAAACAACAGAAAATTATTTTTCACAGTTCTGGAAACTGGGAAGTCCAAGATCAAGGCTCTGGAAAATTTGGGGTGTGGTGAGGGCCCGCTTTTTGGTTGATAGATAGCACCTGCTAGCTGTGTCCTCTCATGGTGAAAGGGAAGAGGCAGCTCTCTCGAGCCTCTTTTATAAGGGCATTAATACCATTCATGAAGGCAGAGCCTAATCACCTCCCGTAGGTTCTGTATCCTATCATCAATGTATTGTTTAGGTTTCAACATGTGAATTTTGAGGTATACATACATTCAGGCCATAACATAGCCTTTACTGAGATTAACACTTATGTACCAGCCATTTTTCTAAGGGCTTTACATATACAAACTCACTTAATCTACTCATCCAGCCTAGGAGATAAGTACTAGGATTATGTTCATTGTAAAGATTAGGAAACTAAGGACAGTGTAGTTGCGTGACTTGTCTAAGAATACAAAGCTTATAAATAGCAGAGTCAGTTTAAATCATGCCCACATGATTTTAGAGCCCACACTCAAACTACTATATCTTTTTAGAGTGCTAAAATCTTAAACTTGTTTTTAAAAAATCTTTTTATTAGTACTTTTTAGCAATCTCAATCTCACTTTAACTTATTAGCAGTTATAATAAAATCTTCATTTGCCCCTTAGCCCTTTAACAAGTTATAATAATGCAACATTGATTATTTAAAAAGATGAAGTTTTAAAATATTTGTTCCTTGTAGTAAGACTGAATAGTTAATTGAAGTGCTTACTCAGAATGTCAGATATAATATTTTTTAACTATAACTATGGAAGGGTAGCTTTTCTGCATTAAGTAAAGCTTAGTAACATTTTACTGTTGTTGTATCTATTTCAGTTAGCCATTCTTATGGTTAAATAATAAGCCAAAAATTTATTAACAAAATTAACTGGTTTTTTATTTTTTGGGTATTTTTTAAATCAGCAGGCGAAATTCAGATTCTGCAGGCCCATTTGCAGTGCCTGATCATCTTCGGCAAGACGTGGAAGAGTTTGAAGCTCTCTATGACCAGCACAGTAATGAATATGTTGTCCGCAATAAGAAGTTGTGGGACATCAACCCAAAACAAAAATGTTCAACTCTATATGAGTAAGTAGGTTAAAATTCCTGCAGTTGTTATCGTATATTGAAGCTGCCAGTTAAAGATCAGAAGTTGTTTACTTTGTATCTCTTATATTTATTAAAGGACTCATTTATTGGTTCTCATCCTCCGGGGAAGAACATTTTTAAAGATTTTGTCAGATATTACACAAAGTTAATTGAGGATTATTAATTATTTAGAATCCTAATGATTATTGGTTTTGTCAGTGTGAGCTGCTAATGTAGATACTTTTTACCTCTAAAACTGTTCTAGTATTTCCTGATAGCACTGATAGAGTTTCCAGCCATAATCTTTTTATCACAAATTCTAAGGTATTCATTTAACAAATAATAATTTGATCTCATTGTCCTTGTTGGATACAATTTTGGCATCTCATAATTCTAATGACAAGTTAGGTAGCTTGGTGAAGTATTATCCTTTTATTGGGAAAAGGATATTAGGGTGCTATTATTATTTCTGCTTGGATAGTAGTTGTTCAACTGGGATGATAGTACAGATGTAAAACCCTACACCCCTGTATTATATAGAGACTCAACTTCCTGACATTGATCTAATGAAAGAGAAACATACTTTTCTTTTTAAGTAACTCTGAGTATGAATTACTTTCGGATTGAAAATGTGAAATTTAACAAATTGAATTTGAGTAGGGTGGATAAAACAATCAAAGAATTCAGGAAAATCTAGGAAACAGCTTACCATTTTGAGTTTGGCATTAATAAATAGTGCATGAGGCCTTCCTTAAGAAAAGAAATTCAGGACTAAGATCTGTAATAGAAAATTAATTTAAAAGCTAACTCTTCTGAAAATCCTGTCACTCATCCACAATATGGTCATTTCTTCTACTTCCCTCAGTTACGTCATTACTATTTAGTCTTGTTATATGCTCTTAGGTCCCTCTTCATAGTTTTTCTTTAGAGTTGACTTGCTGAGCAAATCATACTTGCAGAGAACTGCATGACAACATGGAAACAGCTGTAAAATTATACTCCTATTTCTTAAAATATGGTAGAATTTGCTTCAAGCATGCCAAACTGAACTTGAAGTGTGTAGTTTTCAGTAGCTTGTCTCTTAAAGAATTTATTGCCATTATAAGCAAACAATTTTATGAGGGGAATAAATAGATTGATTTGCTTTTATTTTGAGATAGAATTTTTCTCTTATAATAAATAGAAAACCAAGAAAGTACAGTGCATTACATTTCAAGTATAATTCTTTGAATTTTCAAAAGTAAAAACATAGTAGCTTAAGAATGATGATTTGTTTTATTGGCCAGTCGATGAAAGAAATGAAAATGAAACTCTTGCATATGAAAAGAATACAGAATAGAAAAATATTGGACAAGGAGTCAAGAATACTGGGATAACTGCAATGAATTAACCTTTTCTTGACTTTAGTATTTCACCTTAAAATAGGGAATTGGACTAATTTATTTTTAATGGCTCTTTCTACTAGTCCTAACATTTTAGGATTTAGATAATCGAATCAAATTATTCTGCATTTTATTTGTCTTAACATCACTGTAGTGGTATTAGTTGGTCAAGATTTATTGACCACATAAAATTAGGCACTGTTGCAGATTCCAGAAAAAGTAGAAGGTGTAGTCTAGTCATGGAGCCTGCAGCATAGCAAGAGAGCTAAGATGATCATTGGTAGGAATACAAAATATTGCAAATAAAAATGACATTCCAAAATAAGAATCATGAACATGTACAAAACAGCAATTTTCAAAGGGGCATTCCTAGTTAGTAGGATGAGAGTACTTTTTGAAATGTTTTTCCCATTCCTGTCCTTTCTCCTGTGCTGACAGTGACATGCACTGATATTCTAAAAGATTATCTGTGACTGTTAAGACACAAATGATCATCATCAAATTATGAAAATGTCATATATACACATAGAAATATGTACATAACAGCTGTTAATATCTCTGGTGTAATTAGCTTAATTAATTTTTTTTATTCCTGTTATGTACAATGTGCTCAATTTTTTGCCTCTGTTTCTTAAGTATAGGAATACAAGCCCTATTAGATTCTAAGACTTTGAAGGGGCCAGATGAGAGAGGAGATTAATTTCGTAATTGGGCCAAAACTGAAATGATCATGTAAGCCTCACCATCTTAGTTGTGTCTAGCATCTTTTGTTATAGACTTAAGAGTCTTTCATATCTACTAAACAGCCACACCAGCACCAGGATTCAGAGTGTTGATGGGCTGATTCTAACCCCTGTAAAGCACTAGATTGTGAAGAAATTGTGTTTATGCTATTTTGGATCCAGTGTTTATCTGACTGAGCCTACTTCTCAATGCATAGAAGAGTCTAAATATAGAGTTAAAGTTCATTTTGTGTTGCATTTCAAGTAATAGTAGCTATAAAAATATAATTCACAATATGGTTATAGTACCATTTCTCTTTGGGCTAGGAACTTTTGTTGAGTTAAATTTTATTCTGCTTGAATATATGAAAAATATGTTGCTACTTAAGCCAGTGGACAAAAATGTGGAGGCTCTAATTCTTTGGAAAAAAACTTCTTTCTGATTTCAAAAGTAATAGTATAAATTATTATGGAAATTTTTAAAATTCTTTTTAAGCTTAAAGGAAAAAATGAAAATTGTGAATAATTCTACCGCTCAGATATAACCACAGTTAACATTTGCTGTGTATTCTTTTAGACTTAAAATGTATATGTGTAAAAACATTTTTTTAAATTTGCAAACTGTGATTTTACTACATACTCAATCTTGTCTTTGCCTTTTTCACCTAAAAATGTATGATATTTCTTCATTTCCTTAAGTATTCTTCAGGAGCATGACTTTTACTAGCTGCTTAATAATCATCAACCTGGATCTGCACTGTCATTTGTG
>CAUYPO010017672.1:0-10095 GCA_963574435.1 Cheirogaleus major | reverse complement strand
CTTTCAAGAATCTCAGCCGTAAGATTTTTGAGAGAAAGAATGATTATCTCTTCAGAGTGTGGCTTATGATGGGTGATGTTCAATAAAGGCTGGATTTAACTTAATTTTGCTTAGTTTTATTACTTTCATGAAGATCTTTATTTTGATTTAAAATGACTTGGAGCCGGGCGCGGTGGCTCACGCCTGTAATCCTAGCACTCTGGGAGGCCGAGGTGGGAGGATCGCTTAAGGTCAGGAGTTCGAAACCAGCCTGAGCAAGAGCGAGACCCCATCTCTACTATAAATAGAAAGAAAATTAATTGGCCAACTAAAATATATAGAAAAAATTAGCCGAGTATGGTGGCGCATGCCTGTAGTCCCAGCTACTCGGGAGGCTGAGGCAGGAGGATCGCCTGAGCCCAGGAGTTTGAGGTTGCTGTGAGCTAGGCTGATGCCACGGCACTCTAGCCCAGGCAACAGAATGAGACTCTGTCTCAAAAAATAAAATAAAATAAAATAAAATGACTTGGAAGTGCATAGACACATCAGCCTTTGCTGTAGGGACCAGAGCACAACTTCATCACAGGGAACCTGTGAGAAAGGCCAAACCTGTCCTTTCAAGTCTGTAGCAGTCACTGAGAACTGAGGAATTAAACATCCTTAAAACCAGACTTCAACAAACAGGACCCATGATGGTGTCACACAAATGGGTCTTGGGAAGGGGCACTGAGATGCATAGACATGAGGAGTTCTAAGGATGTGGGACTGAATGAGAAACAGAACAAGACAGGGGGACCGCAGTAATCCTTCACTGTCAATCAGCAAACTGCTCAAGGAAAGAGAAAGAAATTTGGTCCTTTCTTAAACTCTCTCTATCTCCTCCCACCCCTCCCTATGCTGTCAAAAATGACTCCTCTGTACTCACCTGGTCCCACAGGGTTTCGGTGATGGTTACCTGTCTTTCCTGTAGAAATAAGGAACAAATCTTGGAAACATTATCCCAGCTATCCCAGAATCTAAACTGCAAAATCATGAAAACTGGTGGAATAAAATGTATTTCTTGGAATTAAGATGGAGACCTGAAATCACCCCATTTTTAGGCAGCTGAAAGTTCCTTCAGCTCTGCTGAGTAATTTTCAGCCCGTAGCTCCTATTTGTCTCTTAATCTAGCTGGTGGGTAACAGGTACAAACAGACCCATATGTTTACCCACCTTATCAGTGCCTGTATAGCCTGCCTGCCCCTGGAGCCATCTGGTGTAGCAGTGGCATTGGAGGTGTTACCTGGTCTTGGTAGACAGTGATCCACCAGTCGGTCAAGAGCTCCCCAAACTACAAAGCCTAAGCCCTCTAAGATATGGTTCTTGTCAGGCAGCTTTGCTGCCTCCTGACCACAGCCTCTTCTCCTCCCCTTTCCCCAGGAACCAGGAGCCTCAAAGGAACCAGTGCATTTGGGTATCTTACCCACCTCTGGTCTTATCGTCTCTTCTGTGGATGTGCTGGAAAGAAAGAATGATATAAACCTGATAAGGAGCAGAGAACATAAGCCAAAGGCTTCTTCTAACTCTATTCTACAACTCTTAGCAAGAATTCTTGAACTTTCCATACTAAAAACTCAGGAACGATGACCAGGGTCGCATCTCTCATTTCCCCTTTGGGACTTGTGAGAGGTGGGACCCTTGCCTCATCTTCCCAGTATCTTGGCTCTTGTGATAGCGCTTTCAGAACTCTAAAGCACAGAACAATGGAAGTGAAGGTGATGGTCACTATCATTAAACTTTACCGTTCTCCTGGCTGCCTAATAGTGTCTACTCCTAATCCTTCACCTACCCTAACCTGTTGAACTTTCCAGGTCTTTCTTGAGAAAGTACATTCAATTAGCACACTACTTCCCTTTTTTGTCCCCCCAAAATGTGTTCTCCTTTTCCTTCATGACCTCTGATGGGGTGGGGACGGGGATGGAAGGCTGAGGAAGAAGTTGAAAGCTTTTGCTTATTCTTGGCAGCACAACTGAAGCTCTTATTCCTAAACCAGTGGCAAAGTCACCTTGGAGAGGGAATAGCTGTATACAGGGTTAGACAGGTAACTGTCAGGAAGGAGAGGGGTGAAAATGGGTGAAACTTGGGCAACCAATCTGATCTACCATCTAGTGGATCCTGAGCAGACTCAGCCTGCATCTCTTGGCCATGTGTAGACTTGCATAGGGGTGACAGGTCACAGGAAGCCAGGGTGTTGGTAATGAAACGGAGGAGGGAAGAGTAGGTCATTACCTGCTAGAATTGTTTCAGGGGCCCTGGGGTGGGACCCTGAGAAGGGATTGGAAAAAAAGGGGAAAGGTGATGGAGGGAAAATCATGTTTCAGAATGTAAGGATCTTTACATCTCTGGTTTGGGCTTCCTGTTTTGTATAGTTCTTGCCATAAAAAGAAGCAGTAAGTCTTTACAAACAACGGTAGGGAGGCCAGTAATCACAGGGAGTCTGGGGACCCAGAAGAGAGCAAAAACTGAGCCCAAGATGACATTGAGCCTAACAGATGAACATAGATTCAGGACAGCAGGATGGAAATCTCTTTGGGAGCCATCATATCAGAAGGCTCCTGCACACAACTTTGCCAGCTAGTGTGCTACTTCTCCACGGAACTTGGGGATGGCTCTTCCTCACTGTAAATCCAAACCATGCTCGTTATCCTGAAAACACCCTTACTTTTTATTATTTGTTGATATGTAATAATTATACCTATTCATGAGGTACATGTGATATTTTGATACATGCTATCAAAAGATGGCTTATTGGGCTGAAAACGCAGTCTTTAACCATGGAGTGGAGTTTTCTATCTTTGTGCAAAACCAAGTGACCCTCACATAATGTTTGAACTCTTGATCTTAGCTTGGTTAACACTAGGCTCCAACTGAGCTCAGGATTTATTAATACATTGTGTAATGATCAAATCAGGGTCTTTAGGATGTCCATCACCTAAAACATTTATCATTTCTTTGTATGGGAACATTTCAAATATTCTCTTCTAGCTATTTTGAAATATATAATAAATTATTGTTAACTATTAATATCATCATCCTACTGTGCTGTAGAGCACTAGAACTTACTCCTTCTAATTGTATGGTTGTATACATTAACAAGCCTCTCTTCATTCCCCTCACTGCCCTTCCCAGCCTGTAGTAACTATCATTCTACTCTCTACCTCCATAATATCAATCTTTTTATCTCTCACATATGAGAACATGTGTTATTTGTCTTTCCGTGCCTGGCTTATTTCACTTAACATGATAACCTCCAGTTCCATCCATGTTGTTACAAATGACAGGATTTCATTCTTTTCAATATTATTCTATTGTGTATGTACACCACATTTTCTTTATTCATTCATCTATTGATGGACACTTATGTTGTTCCATATTTTGGCTATTGTGAATAGTCCTGCAATAAACACAGAGGTGCAGGTATCTCTTTGATATACTGATTTCCTTTCCTTTGGATAAATGCCCAGTAGTGGAATTGCTTGATTGTATGGTAGTTATATTTTTAGCTTTTTGAGAAACCTCCCTATTGTTTTTCATAATGGCTGTACTAATTAACATCCCCATCAACACTGTATAAGTGTTCCCTTTTCCTTGCATCCTTGCCAGCATGTTTTTTTCTTTTTGTTAATAACTATTCTAACTGGGGTGAGGTGACATTTTAGTGAGGTTTTGATTTGCATTTCTATTGTGATTAGTGATGTTAAGCATTTTTTCGTATACCTATTGGCCATTTGTATGTCTTCTTTTGAGAAATGTCCATTCAGAAACTCTGCCCACATTTTAATGGGAGTATTTATTTATTAATTTTTGCTGTTGAGTTGTTTGGGCTCCTTGTATATTTTGGATGTTAGTCACTTGTCAGATGAATAGTTTGCAAATATTTTCTCCCATTCAATAGATTGTCTCTTCACTCTGTGTCTCCTTTACTGTGCAGAAGCTTTTTAGTTTACAGTAGTTCCATTTGTCTGTTTTTGTTTTTATTGTCTGTGCTTTTGAGGTCTTAGCTATAAAATCTTTGCCAAAACCAATGTCCTAAAGAGTTTCTCCCATGCTTTCTTCTAGTAGTGTTTTTTTTTTTTTTTGACAGAATCTTGCTTCATTGCTCAGGCTAGAGTGCCATGGCATCAGCTAGCTCCCAGCAATTTCAAACTCCTGGGCTCAAGGCATCCTCCTGCCTCAGCCTTCTGAGTAGCTGGGAGTATAGGTATGTGCCACCACGTCTGGCTAATTTTTCTATTTTTAGTTGCCTGGCTAATTTTTTTCTATTTTTAGTAGAGACAGGGGTCTCGTGCTTGCTCAGGCTGGTCTCGAACTCCTAACATCAAGTGATCCTCCCGCGTTGGCCTCCCAGAGTGCTAGGATTACAGGTGTGAGCCACCTATCCAGCCTCTTCTAGTAGTTTTATAGTTTCAGGTCTTACATTTAAGTCTTTAATCCATTTTGAGGTGAATTTTTTTTTAATAGTGAGATATAGGGGTCTGGTTTCATTCTTCTGAACATGGATATCCAGCTTACTCAGCAATGTTTATTGAAGACAGTGTCTTTTCTCCACTGAATGTTCTTGGTGCCTTGGTTGAAAATAAGTTGGCTGTAAATACATGGCTTTCTTTCTGGGTTTTCTATTCTATTTCATTGATCTCTGTGTCTGTTTTTATACCAACACCACGCTACTTTGGTTACTATAACTTTGGAGTATATTTTGAAAACAAGTAGTGTGATGTTTTCAGGTAGTGGATTCTATCTACCATTTCCAGGGAGTGAGGAAAGGAGAAAAAATAAAACAGAACTGGGATTCACCTTGACTTTTCTCCTCCAGATGGTTTCAATCCAAACCCTTGTAACAGAGGTGGTGAATAATTGCTGCACTAGGTAAAGACTTTGGGAGAAAGGGTTAGGAAGTAGGTGTGCATGTGTATGTGTGTGTGTGTGTGTGTGTGTGTGTGTGTGTGTGACGATAGAGAGAGAAACAGAGAGAGAGAGATACAAAGAGGCTCACAGTAGAATCCTAGCAATTTATTACCTGAAATTGGGGCAAAAGCAGATTGAGCTTCCAGAAGTAGGCACCGAGGTAGGTGCTTTGATCCACATTTCCTATCCTTAGACAGGGAGATGTCAGTGGCCTACTTTACTGTGTGGCAAAATGATATCTTTAAGAATAGTAGTGGAAAAGCTTGGATTCCAACTTAGATCTGTTTGATTGCACTCTATGTTTTGACTTCTCTAAAGGAGCATAAATTATCGGGAACCACTTGTTTTAGAACTGAGTTATCAGAAGCCTGATTACATTGCAGTAGGAAGAATTTGGAATTTAGGGGCAGAAGAGTTTGTTTGAATTCCAGCTTCACTATGTTCCTGTTCTAGGACTTTTGGCAAGTCTCTCTGCCTATATGAATCTGTTTCCTAACCTATAAGAGGAATGATCTTTATTTTAAGGGTTTGTAGGAGGATTATATGGAAGCCCTTGTAACTATTAAGTTTATTTCAAACACTGCTGTTATTAGTGTTATTTTTACAGTGTCTTTGTCCTCAGCAGAGAAATCAGGGCTCTGGTATGGTTTATGTGCTTCCTCATATAGAAGCCTAAGAGACTCCAATATCCACTCACTATTTTCTCTTCAGGGTCCTGCAGCTGCTTGGAAAAGAATTCATACTTTTAGATAAATCAGGTTCCTATCTTCCTCCAAGGTTCAGGCTTCTCAGTTTCTCACTGGCTCTAAGACTTGTGGCCCAGTTAACCATTCTGGGCATTTTCATAAGAGAGTCAGCCTAGAAACTTACAAGGCACTTTTAACTCTCTCTCTTTCCAAATTCCTACAAACTCTTATCTTAGAACATCTTTAAAGCTCAACCCAAGTTTCAATCCTTTATGAAGCTTTTCTGACCCATAGGCTCGCAGCAAACCCTCCTTTTTTTCTGATTTTATGGCTAACATAACCTAGGTCTCATATTTAGCAGATTCTGGCTCTCTTTTTCACCCTGGGCCAAGAGAAATGTGGTTTTGGATGACTTGCCTTGATTCACACTGTACAGGACATAAGCACCCAGAGAAAGTCGACCCTGGAATGAATCAACGTCCGTAGCCTGTATACCCAACCAACTCCTAGAGGAACTGCAATTGATGCCTACTTTCTAAATTAGAATGACAAAGATTTGTATTTTCCCTTTCATAGAGGGAATAGAGAAGGAGGAGGACACATGAAAGTCCCCATCCTCCCAAGCTGGGAAGCAAGTGCAGCCGAATAAAGAGAGATGGGAGATCATCATTCTTCTAAGGATGCTTAAAGATCATCATTAGCCCCATTTACCTTCTCTGAGGGTTGGATGCCATTGCTGCCTTTTGTTCTTGATTCTGGTAGACATGCTGTGCCATTTGTTCTTGTACAGAAACCAAGGACTCTGGAACTGAAGATGGAGATAGCTCCAGGCCCTGGAAAGGCATAAATGAATAGAGGGAACAGGCAGGCATATGGTAAAAAGAAAAGCACTTCTGCACTGGAGAACTACCAGGACAGCTGTCTCAGTAGTTTAGGGAACATCTGTGTTTTGAATGTGTGTGTGCGCATCTGCATGCATACATATGTGTGTAAAAAAAGATAAGGGTAAGAGAAAGAAAGTGTCTGCCTCAGGTAAAATCTTCCTATTGTCTTTGTTATCAATAACAGAAATTCTAGTGAGAAGGTAAAGACGAGAAAGTGAGAAAAAAAGTGAGAAAAAAAGACGATCTAGGTAAAAAATAACAGCTGGCTGAGATTGGAGGTAGGGAGCTGGCTAGAGGCTCTTTGAGTTGAGGGTGGACTCAAGGCAAGGATAGGAAATAGTATATAGTGAATTCAAGATTGGCAAATACCCCACCCCATCCCACCTCACAGGAGTTTCGTGGTCGACTAAGGGTAGAACTGCAGGCTGGAGGCCAGTCAGCTCCAGCCTTCAAGTGCTTTGCAGAGAAGAAGGGAAATCTCATAGTTGATACTGTCAAAGATGCGTGGGGTTGAGAGGCCATAGCAGTGACCCAGACAAGAGACAGATCCTCCTTTGAGAAGTTTCTCTCTCACTTTTCCCACTCCCACCTTTCCTGACCTCCAAACCCCAGTAAGGAACCAGGTCAATTATGCGCAGAAACTTACCCAGCTGGGCTCCTTAAATCACACTTCACCCCACCCCTTCCCCCTTAGACTTTCTCCTCTTCAAGCCCCATCTCACAGCAGCCCCCTGCTTCCCATATCATCCTTGCCCTTTTCAACATTCTGTGACCTCAGCTGTGACCTCATAGACCTGGGACAACTGGGTCTCCCTCCCAGCCTCACTCTGGGCTCCATTTGGTCCAAAAAATAATGGTAAAATAAAGGGATAATGTTGTGAAATTTAAATGTAAATTTCTGGTAACTTTTGCTTCCTCATTGCCCTCTACCCATTGCATTAGACATCTACTGATTATGAGAGATGGCAGGAGTGAACCCAGAAGAATTCATCTTTTACTTTGAATTTCAGAGTAAGGTCTGAAATAACTGGCTTTCAATTTCAAGAGCTAGGTCCTTGAGAGAGAAATGGTTTAATTTTGAATTCTAAAAGTCTTTGACTTGGAAGATCACCAAATATTGAGAAATGAGCATGGATTTAAAACCTTAGAAGGTGAAAAGAGTTTCCCTGAAGGAAAAAACAAAGAGTAGAATGCCAAGAAAGAGGCAGAAAGTGAAGGTTAGAGAAGAGATAAGTTAGGTGCAGGTGTGCAACTCTGGGAAGGCACACTGTCTCATCCCTGGTTTTGATTTTAGAGTTCCAGACACTACTAGTGAGACCAGCACAGGTCCTGCCTTCTTACTATTTCAGTCACAAGAAGAAACTCCAATTAGATGTCAACCGCCCTCAAAGAGACCATCAGGGCTATTCCCATCATGATCTACCTCCTTATTTATCTTAGTTTCCATAGGGAATCTAAGCTCCTCCCTTCATCATCCCTTATCACAGAGACTTTTATCTTTTATGGTTATAAACATAATCCAACTCAAATTCCTACCTCTCTCTAACCACCACAAGTCTTTCACTATCCAAAATTGAACTCTTAATTCCACCCACCCCCAAAATCTGTTCCATCCATCATGTTAAGTGGCACCACTATTCACCTAGTTGCTCAGGTCAAAAACCTTGGAATCATCATTAAGTCCACTCTTTTTCTCCAGGCCATTTTTTGCCTAATCCAATCTCCAGGAGTTTTACCCATTTTTTATAGTAGTTTTATAGTTTTGGGCCTTACATTTAAGTCTTTAACCCATTTTGACTTGATTTTTGTATATGGTGAGAGATATGAGTCTAGATTCATTTATCTTCATATGGATAGGAATCTTTCTTCATATGGATATCCAGTTTTCCCAGTACCACACTTATTGAAGAGGGTGTCTTTTCCCCAATGTATGTTCTTGGTAACTTTGTTGAAAATCAATTGGCTGTAAATATGTGGTTTTATTTCTGGGTTTTCTATTCTGTTCCATTGGTCAGTGTGTCTGTTTTTATAACAATACCATGCTGTTATGGTTATAATAGCTTTGTAGCATATTTTGAAGTCATGTAGTATGATGCTTCCAGCTGTGTTCTTTTTGCTCAGTATTGCTTTGGCTATTCAGACTCTTTTGTGTTTCCATAGAAATATAAAAATTATTTTTTATATTTCTGAGAAGGATATTGTTGGCATTTTTTATAAGGATTGCATTGAATCTGCAGATTGTTTTGGGTAGTATGGTCATTTTAACAATATTAATTTTTCTAATCCATAAGCATGGCCTGTCTTCCCATTTGTTTATGTCCTCTTCAGTTTTTTTTCATCGGTGATTTGTAGTTTTATGTGTAAATGTCTTTTATTTCTTTGGTTAAATTTATTCCTATTTATTCCTATATATTTTATATATTTTTTAGAGGAACTGTAAATAGGATTGCTTTCTTGATTTCTTTTTAAGCTAATTTATTATTGGGTATGGAAATGCTACTCATTTTATATGTTGTTTTTGTATCCTTCAACTTTACTGAATTCATTTATTAGTTTTAAGAGTTTTTTGGTGGAGTCTTTAGCTTTTTCAATATATAAGGTAATGTCATTGGCAAAGAGAGACAATTTGACTTCCTCTTTCCAATTTGGTTGCCCTTTATCTTTTGTCATGCCTTTGTCTAGGACTTGCTTTGTCTAGGACTTCTTGTACTATGTTGAATAGGGGTGATGAAAGTGGGCATCCTTGTCTTGTTCCAGTTCTTAGAGAAAAGGCTTTCAGATTTTCTCCATTCAGTATGATATTAGCTGTGAGTTTGTCGTCTATGGCCTTTAGTATGTTGAGGTATATTTCTTCTATGCCTACTTTGTTGATAGTTTCAGTGATGAAGTAATGCTGGCCAGAATGAGTTAGGAATAATTACCTCCTCTTCAGTTTTTTATAAGTTTAAGGAGAATTGATATTAGTTTTTCTTTACAAGTTTGGTAGAAGTTAGGGGTAAAGCCATCTGGTCCAGGGCTTTTCTTTGTTGAGAGACTTTTTATTACTGATTCAATCTCATTACTTGTTATTGGTCTGTTTGGGTTTTCTATTTCTTCCTGGTTCACTCTTTGTAGGTTGTATGTGTCCAGGAATGTATCCATTTCTTCTAGATTTTCCAATTTGTTATAGTATAGTTGTTCATTATAGTCTCTAGTGATCCATTATATTTCTGTGGTATCAGTTATGTCTCCTTTTCATTTCTGATTTTGTTTATTTGGATCTTCTTTCTTTTTCTATTGTTTAGTCTAGTTAACAGTTTATTGGTTTTGTTTATCTTTTCAAAAAACCAACTGTCAATTCATTGATCCTAAGTATTATTTTTCATTTTTTATTTTATTTAGTTCTGCTCTGATCTTTATTAAATCTTTCCATGTACTAATTTTGGGTTTGGTTTGTTCTTGCCTTTCTAGTTTGTTGAGGTGCAGCATTATGTTGTTTATTTGCCATATTTATACTTTTTTAATATAGGCATTTATTGCGACAAACATCCCTATTAGTGCTGCTTTTTCTGTATCCCATAGGTTTTGGTATGTTGTGTTTCAATTTTTATTTGTTTCAACAC
>CAUYPO010017670.1:0-17462 GCA_963574435.1 Cheirogaleus major | reverse complement strand
CCTACCTCTCACCTCTCACAAAAATTCACTCAAGATGGATAACAGACTTAAACCTAAGGCATGAAACCTTAAGAATCCTAGAAGATGATGTTGAGAAAACCCTATCAGACATTGGTCTAGGCAAAGAATTTTTGAGGAAGACCCCCAAGGCAATCACTGCAGCATCAAAAATAAACAAATGGGATCTGATCAAATTAAAAAGTTTCTGCACAGCCAAGGACACTATCATTAGAGCAAATAGAGAACCCACAGAATGGGAGAAAATATTTGCTCTCTACACCTCTGATAAAGGTCTAATAACAAGAATCTATCTAGAACTTAAAAGAATTAACAAGAAAAAAATCAAACAACCCCATCAAGAAATGGGCAATGGAAATGAACAGAAACTTCTCCAAAGAAGACAGAATAACGGCCTGCAAACATATAAAAAAAAGCTCATCATCTCTAATCATCAGAGAAATGCAAATCAAAACCACAATGAGATACCACCTAATCCCAGTGAGAATGGCCTGTATCAAGAAATTCCAAAACAGCAAATGCTGGCGAGGATGTGGAGAGACAGGAACTCTCTCACACTGCTGGTGGGACTGCAAATTAGTGCAACCTTTGTGGAAAAGAATTTGGAGATACCTCAAGCAGCTAGAAATAGAAATATCATTCGACCCAGCAATAGCATTGTTAGGCATCTACCCCAAAGAGCATAACACATTGTATTATAAAGACATCCGCACCCGAATGTTTATGGCAGCACAATTCACTATTGCACTGTCATGGAAACAACCCAAGTGCCCGTCAATTCATGAGTGGATAATCAAAATTTGGTATATGTTCACAATGGAATATTACTCAATTCTAAGAAACGACAGCGACCTAGCACTGCTTGTACTATCCTGAATTAAGCTTAAGCCCATTATCCAAAGTGAGGCGACACAAGATCATGAAAATGGGCTCCACATGTACTCGCTATCAAATTGGTACTGACTGATTAAAACTATGGTGCTCAAATGGTGGCAGTGTTCACCAGGGATTCGGAGGTAGGGGGGGCATAGACCCACATCTTAGGGATGTGGTGAGCATTGTGGAGGGGAGGGGCACACCTCTAACCCTTCTTAGGGAGAGGCAAAGATATAAAATGTAACCAAAATGTCAAAGAAAAAACCAAAAAACTTTTATCGAGTGGCAGGCAGGTGGGAGGAGGGAGGAGGGGATGGGTGTATATTTACATAATGAATGCCATGCGCATCACCTGGAGGATGGACATGCTTGAAGCTCTGACTCAGCAGGGTGGGGAGGGGTGGCAAGGGCAATATATGTAACCTTAACAATATTTGTACCCCCATTATATGATGAAATAAAAAGAAAAAAAATCATCTAGGCATGGTGACTTTCTTAAAGAAAGATTTTTCTTTAATACCTATTTAGCTATTTGGGTTTTTGATTTTTTTATTACATTTTTAAATTTCCAAGAGAATTGTCAATTTCAGCTGTCTTATATATATTGAGATGTTATTCATTGTATTCCATGTTGAATAAAAATATTAAACCTGTATGTAATTATGCCCCTTTTCCCATTTCTAATATGTATATATATATTTTAGAGATTATTCTTGCCAGAAATTTGTCTCTTCTACTTATCTAGGTTTCTGTTTTGTTGTTCATATCTCTATTTTGTGTACATGTGTGTTTGTTTTCTATTTAATAAAAATTTTGCTTTAATCTTTATGTTTCCTTCCTCCTTTTATTTTCCTTGAGTTGACTTCATTTTTTAGCTACTTGATTTGAATACTTAACTCATTTATTTTCAATAATTATATAGTCATATGGGAATTTAAAACTATAAATTTTTTTCTAAATGTTTCTTTATCTGTACTATGAAAGTTTCAATGTATATTATTTTAATGCTCTAATCATTTCATACCTTTTATAATTTTTTGTGACTAATGCATTATTTAGAAATGTGTTTTTAGTTTTCATACATTTTTAGGATATTAGGGGAAGCTATACATTAGGATTTGATTCCAAATTTTATTGCATTATAGTTAGAGACAGTATATATAATATCAATTCTTTGGAATTGTTGAGTCAATTAAAAACATTACATGTAGCTTTGTCAAATGTGTATTATAAATTTCTGGATCTATTTGCTTATTAAATTTGTTATTAAAATCTTTTCTGTAATTTCTGTCTGCTTGATGTATCAGTTTAAGACAATTAAGCTAAAAATTTCCCACTATTGCAAGCCCTGTGCAGATATGTGGTTGGTGTCAATTTCTCCTTGTGATTTTGTTAGTTTTTGTTCTATTTGAGGTTTTGAGGTATATTGTAAATGGCAGGCATTTTCATGATGGTTATGTTTTTTTGGTGAGTTATCAATTTCTCAACTGAAATGGTTTCTCTTGGTCCACTTTATTGCTTTTTGCTTAAATTGTATTTTGTTTAACTGAACTTTCTGTAGGTAATTATTTGCCATTATTTTTAATTTTCTGTGTCATTTTATATTTGTGGAACCCTAAAAAACAGTTTGTAATTTTATAGAAATCACAAAGAAGGAAAACATCCCTCCCATCCATATACATTTATAGAAATAGAAAATACCCACAATATATTTTATGTGAAAAATAAAAGCATTGTAAAAAAATATATGACATGGACCCATTGTCGTTTAGACCTCCATGAATGTGTATATGAGATCAGAAACTATGGAAGCATACACTGCATCCCACAGGGGACTTTGAGGCAGTCTTTACTTTTTTTAGCAATGTCTGAAAAATTTTTTAATTATCATTATATTTTTATATTTGTATGAAATGATGACTATTTTTAGCTTAATAGAGAAAAATAAAATTTAAAAGAAAACAGAACAATTAAGTGTTTTCAGATGTACAAGTACTCAGTGACTTACCACAGGCAGATATTCAGAAAAAATTACCTAAGAATATTCTTCATCATAAAGAAAATGGACTCAGAAACACCAGGGGGCAAAAGTGTTGGTTATTTATAAATTCAAGTGTATTTTGTCTATGAAAATATATTGCTAATTCTATACAGCTCTAACATGGAAATTACAGGGTGAAGGAAAGAAGGAGGGTGCTGATGTGTGTTAAGTTTTTGTAAAAGAGATTCTGACAAACTTTAACTTTGAGGAGAAATGTAAGTTTTAGTATGCATAATAAAAATATATGGGTAACACTATAACAACAGCTCTGAAAGTATGATCTCAAGAACTCTGAGGGTCCTTGAGATTATTTCAGGTCATCCACATGTTCCTGTGTTTTCCAACCACATATCTGCTTGGGGCCTGATTGTATTGATACGTGTCAATCAAAACAACATATTGGACCAGATTAAGTACAGAAGCAGATATAAGAATCCATCCAGCTTCTTTTGAGCCAGATGTTAAAAACATTTGTCAAAATTCCAAATAATGATATCCTTCTTCTCATTAATTGTTTTTATTTGAGGAAATATAGTTATTTTTCAAGATATATGTTACTCACAAATATGTAATAGTTTAGTTATTGTTTTAAACAAACTAATAAATAAAGGCTTTTTTAAATTTTTGTACAGTAAATGGGAAAACTCTTCAGAGTCCTGAATTCATATTAGAAGTGTAAATGATTCTGAAAACCAAAACATTTGAAAACTGCTACACTAATATAATAGCTACATAATGTATAACTTTCAATAAGCTATAAAAAAAGAAAAAAATTCAGTCAATTATTTAGAAGAAGACAGTATTTGACAGTTATAGTAAACATATCAGAGATTTGTCAATTATATACCTTTGTCTCTGTTACATAGAAAGCAATTTTCAGCATAAAGTTAAACTTTGGTATCATTAAACACTGTTTGATTTTTATATGAGTCCCAGTGCACTGAACTCTATGTTTGGGTATGTATGGACAAATCTTAATTTTGGAAAAATCTGTGTTTGTGTTTCCCTCTGAACACCACCTGTCCCCTTGAAGTGAATTTGGATGCCCCCTTTTACATCTAAAGTTACACAATAAAAGTTAAATAGATACTCTCCAACTCCAACCATGCAGTGTAAATTAGCACTTCTTTTTTCAGGCGTAATATGATGCCAGATGATAAAGTTTGTCTTGCAGTTGTGCTCTCCTTTATTTTAAAAGGTTAACTATTTTTTAAGTATTTATTTGGAATGTGTCAAGTGCAGAGTTTTGACATGGTGTTTCTAAGGTCATATACAGAATCACAGAAATAAATGTCAAATTGTCTGCAAATAAACTCGTAGATAATTCTTTTTCCCCCTAATTTTTTAGTTGGCCACTACTGTTGTTCTTTCTCATTTTCAGATTATGTAAGTGGCTTCCATTCTCCCAAATGTCTCTCTTTGCAAAGCATGATAAAATGACCCATGAGATAATGACCTTGCAAAAACCAACCAATAGGGTGATCATTTCATCTTCCTGTTATCAGGCAAAGCCCCTTCCAAATTATCCCAGTTCTTCTCTGAGGTTTTGTAGTTTTAGTTTCCCAGCTATCAACACGGAGTTCCCATTTTACACTTCTTTCTTCACGTGGGTTGGATGTTGCATCCTTCAATGTGCCTCTTAGGTGTGTCTCCTGCTTGGTCACTACTGCCACCTTGCTCAGACCCACACCACACACCTCGTGCTGTCTAAACCACAGTAGATGCTGCCAATTACCACCTTTGGCTTCCCTCCTCATCCTCCTCTTCCTCGATAGGCTCCACTTCACAGAGAAGGAATTGAGGCCTGGGGACATTAAGGAACTTTCCTGAAAGCATAGATGCAGTAAATGGCTGCTTTATGATTCAAGCCTGCCCAGTCTGCTGACAGAGCCAACACTCTTGCCAAATACCTTATTTTCTTCCTGACTCAGTATCTTGCATCCTGGCGTCCAGTCACTCTTTCTCACGTGAACTTTCATGATAGATAAGTTGTAACGTCACTTGGCTGCCTGTCACATTAAATCTAAGTTCCTCTGTAGAGTTTTGAAGGCCCTTCCAAGTCTCATCCCACTCAGCTAATCTTTACTTCCTAAATCTCCCTAACCTGCAGCCTCTCTTCCACTGGGTCTAAACTCCTCCCTGAAGCTTCCTGTCCCATTTCTCCACAACGTGCAGCTTGTAGATCTCTGCCTCTCTATCCTCCAGATGTCCTTCTGCTCATCTTAGTTATGTAAACACTGCTCAACTGACATTGGTTTGCTTGCTTTTTTTTATATAACTTCTATTTCATTCATCAGCTGATCGATCTGCTGTTTCCCAGTGATGCTTCATTGTTTGATTCCTATATCACAGATTAATAGGTTTGCTTCAGAACACTAAGTTCTGCTTTTTAATTTTCATACATGAGGAAACTGAGTACCAAGAAACTTAATGTCATTAACCTAGGTGGAGCATTTAATACTAATATGGAGCTTTAGGAGAAGGAAAGACACTGAGCTTGTTTTGGCAGATAGAACTTGGCTTCCACATGCGATCCCTAACTTGAGGTGTCCTGTAGGTCACTGGCTGTACAGATCTGCAGCTCAAAAGGGACGTGTAGAAAAGGAATCTTGTTTTGGACTCCACTGCTGTAGAAGTGGCAGCAGAAGCCAAGAAAGTGGTTGATAGAGCCCAGGGAACGTCTAAAATGAAGCGAGGGTCAACGACTGGACCTTGGGGATCACCAACAGGTTTCTGGGGAAGCTGGAGGAAGAGGGTGAATGCACGTGACTGAGAAGGCCAGTGGGCAGGGAGGTGCAGGCAGGGGAGGGTGCTGTCCTGTGGCAGGGAGCCCAGGGGGTGCATTCTCACAGGGATCTCTGAAAAGTCACATGGAAGGGAACGTGTCCTCTGTGCACCACCCTGCGTCACTGGGCTTTGATGCCACTGCGTGTGCCCTTCAGCATGCATATTCAAGGCTGTTCCTCTCTTTTGCTGGTCGGCTGTGACGATAGTGCATGCATGGTTTTGACAAGACTTGGCCATAGCTTTTCAGTTGCAGCGGTATAGATGGACTCCATGTAAATATCTTGGTCCATCTCCAAATGATAAATTGTGTGATGATACAAAATTCGCTTTAAACATTACAAGTGAAAGGAGTATGTGATTTAAAATGTCATGCTTTGGAGGTACTGTATGAGCAAAATCCCTATAATCGATCATCCAAAGCAAACTATTATTTAGGAACTATTTGAAAATAGATAAGCTGAAAATATTGTATTTTAAGAACAAGAGAAAAGTGATGATATCAAAAATTACTTTTTTGCATCAACATATTGAGTTTTGATTTAAATTTATTGTTGTTTACTTTATAGAATCATAACAAGTTAGAACTTCAAAATATCTCAAAATATTGGTGAGAACACATCTTATTTAAGTTTCTCTGAAACTACTTTAATTTCTCTCAAACTGAATGCATTATCAGTTTAAAGCCAAACAAAAATATTTTTTTAACATTTTCAAGGTTTGGATTATTGCTTCAGAATGTTTAGAGAATAAGTTTTAGTTGGCTCAGACTTTTCCATTACATGCCACACACACTATATGTACAAACACACACATAATATTATAATGTAAATATACAAGCTATATGGAAGAATATATTAGGGGCCTAAAATTCTCATACAGTGCTGGGTGAATTTGAAATATATAAATATTGAGAGGCAGATCTTAGAAGTTAATATCTAGGAGGAATATTAAAGGTTATGCTCATTACAGGAAAGTGAAGACACAGAGTCTCAGCCAGAGATTTGTTCAAGGTTGTCAAGATTTAAAAAGAAGCAATAATACTAATAATAATAACAACAGCAATAATAACAGCAATGGTAATAACTGCTTCCTGGGAGTGATTACTATGTGCCAGGTAATATCCTAAATATGTTACTGTATTATCTTATTCAGTCCTTACAGGTATGATTATTTTTCCTAATTAACAATTGAAAAAACTGAGGTCCCAATTTAATACAGCAAGTATACATTTCATGATCTCCTTTTAGGACATTTGAAATTCAGAAAAGATAATTGTTATGATTAAAGATAATTTCAGAAAAGAGGAAAATACTTCTTTGGTTTCTAACTACACTACCTTCTCTCCCAACACCGCCCCCCAACCTGGACCTTCAGGGTCGCTGCTTTGTCCAAAGCGAACCACAGTCTGTGTAGCCTGTTCTTAGACTTCCATCCTGAGAAGCTGCTTCTTTCAACCTAGGAAAATTATTGAGCATGCAGGCACCATGTTAAGTATTGTAAAAGATACAAAGGTAAAGAGATATGGCCCTGCTTCTTAGGAAGAATACAGACTGACAGAGCAGAGAAGGAGAAATCAAAGCCCTGGGTGCGGGGGCGATGTAAGGGCAGGGAAACCTCCGGAGTAAGGGCAGTGAGATGGGACGGCCCAGATGGTTTGGGTCCTGAGTTTCCTATTCAGCTGGGATGTGGAGAACAGCTAAGGGGTAACGTGTGCTTGGTGGAGAGAAATACCTCGCCTTTGTACAACAGAGAGTGTACCAGTATTCTCTGTTATGGTATAACAATTCATTTTTAGTCTTCACAACATCTTTGTGAGGTAGAAATTCAAATTCAGGGCCCATTTTCCCATTGCTAATCCTCTATCTTCCACCCCCAAAAAAGGCAAAACATCTTCCTTTTACTCATGCCTCCCATCTCCTTGTAGCATAATGACAAATTCATAATGTTGAGTATTTGTTAATTTGGCTCAGCCTCAATCACGAGTTACTTTTGCCCAATAAACATCAATGTATCAAATTTATTTGGTTTCATGAAATCATTTGAAAAGAAGAGAACTCCTTAATAATTCTTATTTTTCTTGAAATGCAGCAGAACGAGAGCAGATCACAGAAAGGTTAATGGCTTCAGAGTCACACAGGTCTGAGTTTGAATACTGGCTGTGCCACTTGCTGGCAGTATTTATGGGGGCAAGTTTCTTAAGGTCTTTGAACTTCAGTTTTTCCATTTATTAAACGAAACAATAATGCTTCCTAGGGTTGTGGTGGAAATTAAGTAAAATAACATGTGTAAATCTCTTCATCAAATAGTGTCTACATGTTTGTTGAATTAGTGAATGAAATGGGTTGCACCGAAACAACATCACGGGCCATGCATTATGAAGACTTAGGTGGAAGGATGGCGGTAGGGTGGGACAGCAGTAGGGTAGGTAGGATGGCAGTAGGATGGCACAGCAGTAGGGTAGACCAGAACCAGGCATGATTACAACGTTCTTAGAGGTTCACAGAAAGAGGAGCCCCAGCTCCTGCAAATGCTGAATGTCTTGCCGTTGCAAAAGTCCCAGCTGTACCATGGAGCTTAATTTAGTCACAGATCAAATGCCATCATGCACTTGCCTCTTCCAGCTGCTTTTGCCGTGGGCTGGGAAAAGTTATAGCTTTGTACACAGATCCCCTGCTGACAAATTGTGAAGCGTTGGGGCTGCTTTGTGAGTTACTTTATCTAAGCTTAAGCTAATGAGGATGTTTAGCACAGTCCTTAGCAATTTGTCAACACCTTGGCATTCTAGAACCATTTCCCAGGGCACTGAGTAAACATTTAAATGTTAGAGACAAAACAAGCTTCTCGTTAAGAATGATGTTATATGTTCTCTGTGTGCTTTATCCCACTATCTCAGAAATGAAGAAGCATTTCTTTTCAGCTGGTGATTTAGTAGACATTTGCAGGATATTTTTAGAAGAGTTTTAAAGGCTTTCCTACTGGAGATTTTCAAGAGTCTTCTAGACATCTCTGGCAGGAAAATCTTTTGCAAATCTACCAACCCAAGCACTTCAATCAACGTGTTATTCACACAGAAAGGATTTCCAAGATGACAAAATATGAAAGAAAACAGAGAGGAAGTGAAATAGTTTTAGGACATTCTGTTCATGTCACGATCTATTCTGGGTCAATGACGTCAACACATAACCATAAACTTCATAGTTATCTTGGTGTTTTATAACTATTCATTTGTTTAAAAAGTATTAAAGCTTATTTTCCTAGTTTTGGCCAATGTACCATGATTATGTAAGGTGTTATCGTCAGGGGAAGCTGATGATGTAGGGTATACGGAAACTCCCTGTACTATCTTTGTAACTTTTCTGTAAGTCTAAAATTATTCTAAAAACTTGAAAAAGTTTAAGATAACACAAAAAATATCTGCAGATATAGTAAAGTGAGATATCTAGTTTTAGCCTTTCTTCTATAGCTTTACATAATCTTATAAGGTGCAAAATGGGAAAAAAAGTATATTTATTGAACATCTACAATGTGCTGTTCCAGGTACTTGGGATATATCAATAAACAGAACAGACACAAATTCCTGCTCTTGTGGCACTGGTGTTAGCGTAGCAGAAAAGATGGATAATAAAGAGTAAGCCTACAGAATAAATGACCGACCGATTGAATGAATGAATGAATGAAATTAGAACGTGGTAAGTGCTAGGGAAAAGAAAAGCAAACAGATCCAAAGCTGGGTAAAGAGTATTGAGGGGAGTGTGGCAGGGAGGATCAGGGTGTGGGTTACAATTTTACACAGGGTGGGCCTTAGTGAAATGGTGACATTTTAGCCAGGTCTGGCGATGAGTGGGGGTACCATATACCTGCTATGGGGAGGAAGAGCAAAGTGGCTGGGGCAGAGGGAGAAGGAGGCAGAGTGGGAGAAGACGAAGGTTCCAGCGCATAGCAATTGCATAGTGCTCACTTTATTTTAGCTCATGGCAAAGACATTTGGCTCCAGTGGAAGGAAAGAGAAAGAACATTTATCAGACACTCATCATGGGCCAGAATTTTAGGAGCATTATTTCACTTATCCCTCATGATAAACTCATGAAGTGGGAGTAACTGCCCCCAGTTTATAGGTGAAGAATTTGAGGCTCAGAGAGATTAAGCAGCTTGCCCGGAGTCACACAGCGAATAAATACTAGAGCCATGGCTCTAACATTCTCTCTCCTTGTGGAGCCTGTGACATGGCCACATGTTCACTCTGCTCTGCTGCCTCCTGTGTGTCTTGCAGACCAAGCATAATGGCGTTTCATTTCTTTAATCTCTGAGGTCCTGCTAAGAGTATTGAATACTGAGGAATACTAGCAGACAATTTTATAAATTAACTTCTATTTTCAAATACTAACAGAATCTGAGGTATCCCAATGGGTAAAAGTGATATATTTGTTCCCTAATGGCTAACTCATTCTAGACAAGAGACTACATTTTTTTGAACAAATATGCTGAAAGTTTCAGCCTAGAGTCTATAGTCTTTAATGCACATCACAGCATACAACAGAATCAGGAGTAACTGCTATTTCTTACTTTAATGATGTTTAGTTTTAAAGAAGAATGAGTTTGGGTTTGTCATCCAAAGGGAAATCATCGCATAAGCCTCAGTAGGACCCAGGAGTGATGTGGATATGAGAAAAACCTTTCAGGGTAGATTTTGTAAGAGAATACTTTGCTTGCATGAGAGATTCAGTCTTACATGGGGGGCTTCCTCAGGACCTAATAGCATACCTGTTTCATCCAAATTGAACATTTTAGTTGCTGAATAGAAAAAAGTAGTTAAAATTTGGCAACAACTGTGTGAGACAAAATAAAGTGTGGCAATTTAAAAACAAAATTACAGTATTGACAATAAAATCAATTATAAAAAATGAATATATTTGATTATGAAAAAAATAAGGGGAATATAAGACAATACAGTCCTTTGAATAAGGACAGAAAGAAAATCTCTCGGAGAATGTTAGACATGATCCAAACTAAATTAATAATGTATAAATCTCAGAAGGGCATAGATTGGTTTAGATAAGATTAACAATGTATTTAAAGTTTCAGTTATTTGTAAAGAGCTTAAGATTTTTATATAAGCAGTTTTTCTTGTAAAGTTGTACCTTGTTTCACAAGAGGTTACTGTTGGAAATACCCAGAATAAATATTATTGGCACTTTTTATGTCAGTTTCAGATTTGTGGTTTGATAAGGTGAAAGATTCTGTGCTTCTGTCTTGCAGGTATCATTCTTAGTAGCAGCCAGTGGAGATCTTATTTTACACAATGCTAGCGTAGAGAATGGAATCCAGTGTGTCAGCTAGAGAAATTTTTTGAAAGTTGAAGTTGTCTTCTTTCTTTTCTTTCCCCTCAATCTTCAGTGGAGTTTTTACTTCACTTTGATTTTTTTTTTTTTTTTTGGACTCTGTCCATTATTTTGCCTAGTCAGTTGGTACAACCATAGTTTTGATTTGATATTTTTCAATCCTTTTTTTGTTGTGTATTTGTGGTCAGCTCTAACATCTTTCAGTACATGATGAGCAATGAAAAAAGAAGGCTCTGTTCTAATATCCTTTCCCAGTATTCTGTTCAAGGTATAGATGTTTATTGCACCATCTTACTCCATCTTTCTGAGTGCCTGGAAGAAAGGAAAGGGTCTGAGCTCTGTTGATATGGACACTGTGTCCTCTAGCCTCGCTAGTACTATCTAAGGGTAGTCTTTCTGTCCTTCTCTCTGGGGCGAAAGCCTTAGTTCTTTTTTTTTTTTTTTTAATTTATTTTTTGAGAGCCTTAGTTCTGATGAAGCAGCATTACAAGACAGTTGATCCAAAGGTTAGACTATTTTAGCATTTCTCGGCAGGGTCTACCAAACCTGATGAGTCAGCTGATCTTCAGCTGGGTTGTTGCTGGTTTAGCATCATTTAAAAATATTTTTAGCCATTTGTCATCTGTTTCTGATAACTTGAGCTAAGGTGGCTTGCTGAAAATCACAAGGGAACATGGACCCTGCTCAGGACCATGATTTTGAACATATGCAGAGAAATGCAGTACAAGTGCAAATTCTCAGCAGGGTCAATTGCTTTTCTTTCCATAGTTCACTTAAGAGTGAATATTATTAAGGAAACTGTATGTGTATTTAACATTTTATTTTGGTGAAAGCAATGTCATCAAGGGACTTAGATTTATAGTATTAGGCTCAAATTCTACTTGAGTTACCTTTCTCAAATTCTATATATAATTATAATATTTTCTGAATCCAGTTCAGCATTTCATGAAGTGGTTAGTTTTCATTGTTTTTTGTAAGAATTTTATGTTAGCAAAAATAATTCATACTTAGGTATTTAAAGATAGATAATCACTATGTTCACTGAGAGTGACTTTCTTTTATTTTTCCTTTGAAAATCATAATTAAAGACTTTGAAATAGAGGCCTATAGTTTGAAAAAGAAAACTTAATTTTTTTAACTATGTTTATAACTAGAAAATACTTTCTGTTGTGTAAAAACAGTTCCTTAGAAAAATAGTGTTACTACATCCATCTACTTTCTTTTTTTTAATACCTAGCAACAGATCTTTGTAGTCTATGCTTGAGGATTTTCTCAACGATTGCCTATCGTTTTCCCTTCTTTTTGGAACATAAATCACATAGTCACAAACTTATAGATAAAATCCAACTACAGATTTATAGGATGGTGCAGGTGAAGATTGTAAAATAATTATTCATCCTTTATTTTAAGAGTGGACTCTCTTTCTACTTAATAACAAATCCCTCATTTCTTCAGGGAAAGAGGACCATAAGTCATATAGCAGACAACACACTTTTCTGAAAGAACTTGGGCTTCATAGCCAGATAGACCTGGGCTTGAGTCCTTGTTCTGCCGTTTGCTAGCAGTTTCACCAACATTATTTCCCCTCTGCAAGCTTCCATTTCCCCCACGCACAGTGACGATGATATATCTACTATTGTGAGTAGTAAGTAGTTTAATGTACATAAAGTGTACACTGTGCTTGGCAGATGATAAACATTCACAGCTGTTAACTGGTTTGGAAGAATGGATGATATAAGTTAAAACCAACTTAGCCATTCACTAGGGTCATCATAGGCAAGTATGTTAATTTTTCTGAGCCTTGGTTTGCTGATCCATGAATTTTATAATTATACCTGTTTGGATTTCTGCCTATGTAGCGCCTAGAATATGGTTAATATATAGTCACATATGGCAATTACCACCTTAATGACTATTGCCACTTGTCTCTGACACTCTTCTTGTCTCTGCCTCCAGACTGAGGTGCAGCTCTGAAATGGGGACACTGGCACCCAGTAGTTCATGTTTCTGCCTCTGGTGTGGACTTGGCTCATCTGCAGGGTCAGAGCTCCTGCTCCTCCTCTCACGTGTTCAGGGAGTGTCTCTGTGTCCTGAAGTGTGGGGGTGGATTGTGTTCAGCAAGCATTTGGCAGCATCCTTCCGTAATTTTATGTTGCACTGCTTAAACAGGGATTGCTTTGTTGACATACATTAGCCATATGGGAATGATTCGGATGGTACTGCTGACAGTCATGTTTACAGTGCTGTTTGTGGCTTTTCTTCCCCCTAGTTCCAAAACAACTCAGGGCTGGGAGATTCTAACCACACTGCAATAAGTATCATTTTCTTTCTTCTTCTTCTTTTTTTTTTTACCCTTCCCTCTTCAAACATGACTTTCTTCTTATTTGCATGTGTAGGCAAATTGCTAAGCAGTATATCAGAGCTGATGATGATGAGTGTGCTTCAGAATCTTCTATTTTAAGGGAAACACATTATTAAGTTTCCACTGGCATAACTGTGAAAAAATAAAGTGAAAAAAAAAAACACTAAAAACCAAGTATGAAAAATAGGCTAATAAGATGAGTCAAGGGGGAAAACGTTTTACAGTTTGAAAAAGGGATTATTACAAATATGAAGGCAGGGAAATGGTATGAGTATTCTTATGGGCTTTTGGGGTAAGTCAGACTAAAAAACCTATTAAAATTTTAATAAAAAAACACAGTTCTATCACATATTTAGACAGGTTGCAAATGCTTACTATAAATATTTCTTCTGGCTGAGAAGTAGCAATTTTGATTAAATTTTGGAAAGGAAGGGAGAGAAAAAGTCTTTAGAAGATTTACAATCTATAAATAACTTTGGTAGCATACTAAATTTGGTGGATGATGTGCTCCCGGTAAGGCATTTGCAGAAAATGGACTAGATTTTCAGGAAACAAATATAAAAGGAAGAATTATCAAATATGTTTACATTCAACAGCTTCCATGTCATGAAAAATCCTTAGTCTATCCACAGGGGTGGGGTGGAAGGGGAAAGATTTAATTTATTTTTATGTGAAAAAACAAAAATAAATTTAGAGTATGATTATATTAATATGAAATACTTTAACAGGCAAAACTAACCTATATTTATTAAAATCAAATCGATGATTACCTGTGGCAGAGGATGGGAGAAATTATTGAAAAGGGGCCATGTGGAATTTTCTGGAGTGATAGAAACCTCTATCTTGGTTGGGATAGTAGCTAAAGAGATGTGTACATTTGTCAAAACTCAATGAACTGTACCTTTAAAATATATGTGCATTTTCATATGTTTATTATACTGCAATAAAGTTGACTAAAAAATTGAATTTTTACTAAGACATAGAAGAGAACATAAATATTAGTTAGGAAAAGTATTAAGAGTTAGAGCCAATTACCATGTATGTAAAGTATCAGTATGAATAGATACTAAACTTCTCAGAAAACTAGACCACATGATCCCATGAAAACATAATCTTTAGTCAGTTGTTGATTAAAACCTGCCAGCTTTAAACTAAGAACTGTGTGTTTATTTATTGCAGCTCTCATCAATTTAATTGACTGTTGGATCTAAGTCAAAAGTTTTAGAATCCGGACTCCTAAGGATCCCTCTACAGGCTTTGACCACAGAATGGCACAAGATTTGAGTAAAGAGAAAGAACAATCCAGACATTCATTTAGATGTGAACAAATATCCAAAGACTATTGGCCTCATATTTTAATTTCCTCAGTAAAATATATGTCTTGGTACAAAATTATAAATATGTGAATGTTATAGTTTTTTTTTTCCCTGGTATTCCTCTGCAGCCTGCTTTCTCATTTTAAACAGAAGAGTACAGTGCAGACGCAGGTTAAAGCAAGCAAAACTCTGTGATCTTGGGGCACATGTGGCAATACGCTGTCCCCATAGAAACAGGTGCTGCCATTGAACTGTGTAATTCCCAGAGAAACCCTAACTTCAAGTTAAAGGGCCCAGCCTCTAGGCTAAGAAGTTCACTAGGAATAAGCTACTACGTCTAACAGAGGACCTTGCCTATATTAGGTGCTCAAACATTTTTAAAGTTCAAAAGTTATCCACTGCCTTCAATGATCAATTTTATTGCCACTTGAAACACTGTAAGGAGATGCAACTCGTTATGCTGCTCATCTTCCTAATGCTCTGAATTTCTTTATGAGTTAGAACTTTATTGGACACCTTATTATAGTGTACAATACTAATTTATTATTCTACATAAATGACAATAAAATAGGAGCTTCCTTGGCAAGTATTTTTTATTATGATGAATCGTTTAGTTATCAAAAGGTTGCAGTGTATTCCTCAGTGATCATGGAATTCTACACTGGATACAAATTAAAATTTATCCTGGTTAGAGAAAAGCTTTTCACATCAATTTAGCCCAGCAATAATGTTCAATATGATTTGGGCATCTAATTTGGCTTCATTTGTTCTGTTTCAGGTAATGCCAATTTAATGACCCGTTTATGTAATTATAGAATAATAATAAAAATGCCTAACAATTTTAAGTCCAGGTGTGTTCCAAAACATTTCTCATGGAAATCTAATATATCACAGGGTGATCTGAGGGGAGGAAAGGGGATTTTATGTCAAATAACTTTGGGAAACACTTCATAATGTTGTAGTTTCATTGGGATCCATTTAGCAAATGAGAGTCTCAGGGAAATATTGCAGTAAAGAACCAGGTTGAACTTCACTTAACCCAGCATTTCTCAGTGATTCATTATACCTTCTGATGTCTTAAGGAACATTAGTCTTGAGAACAACATAGTTTAAGTAATGCTTTTTTAAAAACAAAATATATATCTCCTTTAATTCTCAAAACAACCCAACAAAATACTAGCAGAATCTGAATTTTAATACTTCCCAAAGTCAAACTAGTATGTAATAGAAGAAGGATCAAATTCAGTTGCTGTATGCTAATTCCATCCACCCATCCATTCATCCATCTTCCTTGCAACAAAATATGTGCTTGCCTCTGTTCTAAGCTCATTAGCTACAGAGCTAAACCAAGTGAAGGTGGTTCTTGTCCTCACAGAACTTATATTCTAGTGTGTGGGAGAGAGAGACACCTGATAAATAAGATGTTTCATGCAGGGATCCCTGTGATGATGGAAACCAAATGGTGGATGTGACAAGGAGTGACTGGCATGCAGCTGGATTGGGCTAATTAACATGGGGCAATAATGCTGGTCCTCTTAGTGGATGTAAAACCTGATTTGAAACCTAAAGATGGAGAAGCTCTCTCCACATTTTTAATTTAGCTACAGGACCAGCTAATTTTTAATTAATTCTCCACATTTTAAATTTAGCTGGAGGACCCCAGGATGGTACAGTATGTGGTTAGGATCATAAGTCTAGAGTCATGTTGCCTTGGTGTGAAACCCAGTTCTTAATGTTTGGGTAACCTTGGGCAAGAGACTTAACAACTCTGTGTGCCTCAGTTTTCTGATCTGTAAAATGGTAGTATCAATACTCCTTATCTCAGAAGGTGCCGTTAGAAAGATTAGATGAGTTAATCCATGCCCAAAACTTAAGACACCACCTGATACACAGTTAGCACTCAGCAAATGATAGCCATTGTCATTATTTATTCATGATTTTGGGTATTTACACTTTACTGGAGACCTGGGGTGGGTCTGGCTGGTGAGCTGACTATTGGAACCACATGGGATTATAAGGTTTATGGAGTCTGGGGAAATCAGGCATGGTGTAATTCTCCATTAAAACTATGAAAGTTATGATATAAAAAATATTATTGATGAGCTCTTTAAGACTTTTTGGAAAGTTGAACTTGTCCGACATGGGCACCAGTGTGTTCTGCAGATTGCTGTAGCCGATGTGCAAGCAGCAGACCTGCTCCTCGGCTGGGCTGAGTGTGTCGGGGGCCACTGCTGTTGATCACTGGGTTACTCACAGTGGCTGGGCTCAGTACCATCAGATCTGAAGAAGGTCAGTGCCGTAGCTCATCTAGCATCTGCAGCAGCTGAGGGATCCATGTTTCAGGGAACCTGTTAGCCCTCTGTGACCCATGTTGGAGAGCTTGGTGTAGTGGTTCCCTGGAGCTAATTAGTACCCTGAGATGTTGTGGGGAGGATTCCTCATGTGGGACCCAGAAGATTTGGCAGTTAGATCTTGAAGTCCGGGAAGGTCATGACACTGGTGCTTGAGTCTAGCAAGTGCCCTCGTCTTCTCAATCAGAGCCCTTCAGGGCCACAGACTGAGCCAACTCTGGGAAGATTTTTTTATTTCAAAATATTAAGGGGGTACAAATGATTTAGGTTACATGGATCATTTTTGTAATGCTTGAATATTAGCTATAGGTGTGCCCAACATCCAAATAGTGTTCATATACCCATGAGTTTGGTTCATTACCCTCCCCTCTG
>CAUYPO010017669.1:0-15753 GCA_963574435.1 Cheirogaleus major | reverse complement strand
GAACTGCTTTAGCTGTGTCCCACAGGTTTTGATAACTTGTGTCTCCTTTGTCATTTAGTTCAAAGAATCTTTTGATTTCCATCTTGATTTCCTCATTTATGAAGTGATCATTCAGTAGAAGGTTGTTTAGTTTCCATGACTTTTCCCCACTGTTCTTACCACAATGCCTTTTAAAGGATATTTTTTTGATAAATATGTATTGAATAAGTGAATTAATGAAAAAATAAATGGATATCCTCCTGAAATATAATAACTATTTTAGACTTAGTCATGGTTTGCACATGATCCTATAATGGCTTCATTTTCAGTAAAAATAATTTTGGGACCAATCTTTACCTATTCCTTATATTACAAAGTTGTTAATAGAAAACAGGATAACTCTTTTATTTTTTCTAAATATCCAACATAACTTATATTTTTCTTAATGACATGATAGTTGATTTCTTTAGAATCTGCTGTCCTGTCAGAAT
The DNA here is from genome assembly GCA_963574435.1 of Cheirogaleus major. Taxonomy (NCBI): domain Eukaryota; kingdom Metazoa; phylum Chordata; class Mammalia; order Primates; family Cheirogaleidae; genus Cheirogaleus; species Cheirogaleus major. The sequence goes on along the minus strand of CAUYPO010017669.1, from coordinate 15,283 downwards.
CAAGGTAATTCTTTTACATAGTGTAATAAGATAAAGTTATAGAAGGAAAAGACATTATATGGATCTCAATTTTCTCAGCTATGATGTAAATAGAACATGCAAATGGACTCATGATGCCCATGAATTAATAGAAAAATAATTTCCTGAAGACCAGGAGAAAGTGCTCTTGGGAGAGCACTTTGGGAGAGCTGACCACCATTTTCTTGGCCACCTCCTGCTGGTGTGAGTGCCTCGGTCATGAGGGCAGGTCAATGTTTTGTTTTTTTTCAACCTGAGGAAGAATCACTAAAGTTGGTTAGTAATTCATGTAAACAAAATAGGGACCTACTATATGTTAAGCACCATGCTAAATGCTTCATTGCTTCATTGCGGCCTCTCAATAGCTCTCAGAGGAAGATATTTTTCTTCTCAGATTAGTGGTTTCATGGTTATCCTTATAATTATGTTCACTCACATATATTCTGATATATTTCCTCGAATGAGAAAAATATGGAGTAGGGCTCCAGGTTTTCTGTTGGAAGTTGCCCAGAGGTTCAGATACTCATGTGGGATTGTGCTAGCCATGAGAATGGCATCTATATATATTATGAAGGGAAAAAAAAGATGGAGAATGGCTGGGCTATAACTTGACATTTTTTTTTTAAGTTAATGATCTTTATTGGAAAAAAAATAAAACTAGCATTTACAACTTGGAATGGACATAAATTGTAATTTCTTGAACAGCAATGTTGATGGTTGTGCTGAAGTCCACAGCCACAGCCTACTCTGCTGACTCCAAGTCATGGTTCAGAAGGTTTAAAAACAGAGAGTCCGAAGATACTCCCTCGGTAAAGGTTTCTTATTAAAAATTTGTGTGAACAGTGACAGCCTAACACCCACTGCACTCCAGTACCATGCAGACAATGCTAAACCAACATACTCAGGCATGCCACCAGGGTGTGTCACCATCACCACGGGTCGGAGCACACGGAAGTGCAAGAGGACCATCCTACCAGTGGGGCCATGTCTCAACAGTTTATCCATCACTCATTTTTCTGCACATCATCCTGAGGTAAACCAGTTTTGAATGTGTCTGTTTTCGGTAAACCAGCTATGACAATTTATACTAAACAAATTGAACTAGAACCCATTTGAATAGGTTTTGAATTTGTTTTTTCATTTTTCATTTTTAATACAAATGCCTGACTGTGCTCAGTCATCAAGCTGCATGCATGAAAAACTGGCCAGCCCAAACTGTGTTAATTATTAGCAAATGGAACTTTAAGGAGTCCTTATCATGAAGGTAGTACAAGTATTATATCGTAAAACTAATATGCAGCTTGATCTTTAGGGGACAGGACCATCAACCAATACATGCAGATTTTGTGTGTGTGGACAGAAGGTACATTTGACATTCAGTTTTGCTATATAGAAACAGAATGAATAGATGAACTTTTTTCTTTTTTTGCAAGGGGTAAGTAAAAGATTCAATTTGATTCTTCTAGAGGGGGGGAAAAAGGAGTTGAAAGTAGGTCTTCATTTTGCAGTCATCGTCTGTACGAATTCTTCATAGTTGACTTGTCCGTCTCCATCAATATCTGCTTCTCTGATCATTTCATCTACTTCTTCATCTGTTAGTTTTTCTCCTATGTTTGTCATGACACGACGTAGTTCTGCTGCGCTGATGTAACCATTGCCGTCCTCGTCAAAGACCCGGAACGCCTCACGGATTTCTTCTTTGCTATCTGCATCTTTCATTTTTCTAGCCATCAAAGTCAAAAATTCTGGGAAGTCAGTGGCGTCATTACCATCAGCACCCACTGCGTTGATCATATCCTGCCATTCGGCTTCCGTTGGGTTCTGACCCTGTGACCTCATGACAGTTCCAGGTTCCTTTGTTGTGATGGTGCCGTCCCCAGCTTTATCGAATAGGGAGAAAGCTTCCTTGAATTCAGCAGTCTGTTCTTCAGTCAGCTGCTCAGCCGCGGTGCGAGCGAAGGGAGGACGAGCAGGGGGAGCAAGGGCGGCCGCACCGCGCAGGGCTGTGAGGGCGGGCTGCCTCCGCGGCTGCTGCTGCTAACGCGCGCTGCACCGCCCGGCTGCGAGTCTATAACTTGAAGTTTAATCTTGGGCAGATTATAGTACCACTGGGGAAATATTAGGTAGCTCATTCATACATACTTTTATTTTTAAAGTTATGTATTTGATTTAAAATACATCAAAAAAGTGGCCGGCACATAAAGTCCTAATTTCTCAGGTGTTATTACTTAGGACAAGTGTAAACACAAACCCAGGGGAGATTCACTTAAAGACAATGTAAAGGCAAATATTAAGTAATGACAGTCATATGAACAGGTGGTATGCAGATATGACAAAATCTTGAAGATGACATGTGAACAACTGGCCTTCGGGAAACTGGGTTGCTGCCTGGCCTGAGGTCTGGATCTCTGTGCCAAACTCTGTGAGTAGCACTCACCTTTTAGGACCCCAAGAATGTTCTCTGGGGTGACTTTAGGTGCTCCAGATTGGAGTGTTCAAGAACAGAATGAAGGTAAATTTGAGTCAGACAACGAGCACCCTAATGTGTTGATTCCCCCCTTAAATATTTGCAGAGAACACACACACATACACACATGCATGCACACACACACACACACACACACACATATAGAGAGAGACTGATTATAGGAATTGGCTCATGTGATTATGGAGGCCAAGAAGTTCCATGAACTGCTGTCTGCAAGGTGGAGAACCAGGGCTGCTGGTAGTGTAATTTAGTCCAAACCCAAAGGTCTGAGAACCAGGTGAGCAGATGGTACAACTCCCCGTCTGAGTCTGAAGGCCTAAGAATGGTGGGAGGAGTGTGAAGGGGTGAAGGGGGATGGGAGGAAGCTGATAGTGTAAGTCTTGGGGTCTGAAGACTTAAGAGCCAGGAGCTCCGATGTCCGAGGGCAGGAAAAGACGAATGCCTAGCTCAAACAGAGAGAGTGCATTCTCCCTTCCTCCTCCTTTTGTTCTACTTGGGCCCTCATGGATTGGAGTGTGCCCACCTCATTGGTGAGGGTGGATTTTCTTTACTCAAGACTCACTTTTCCTGACTCAAATGATAAGCTCTTCCAGAAACACCTTCACAAACACACCCAGAAATAATGTTTCACCAGCTATCTGGGCATGCTTAGCCCTGTCAAGCTGACACATTAAATTAGCCACCACATGGATGAAAGTCAAGGGCTCTTACCAACCAGCTTTCTGTGGAAGAGGCAGGAAGCAATTTGTTTTCCTTTGACATTGCTGAGGCTTCCGTGACCCTTATTTTGTTTTATTGTAGTGGTTTCCTTCACTTCTCAGAACAGAAAGTTGTTCAGAGACTGTTTATCAAGTACAATCTGTGCACCAGGCACAGTGTTGACCAGGGATTGAGAGAGAAATGGCAGAATCGTGTCCTTGAAGAGCTATGGAAAACATTATTAGGGAGAACTCAGAGTGCTGGTCAGGGAGACAGACTGCATTTAAGAAGCCGATTCAGGACAGGTAAACCCAGCATGTAACAAAGACTTCTAAGAAAATCTCTCTATATTATACTGTGATGAAGAAGGAATTACAGTGGCGAAAATGTAACACAGAATCACAGTTACATACAGATGAATGCATTCTTGAAAGCCCAGGTAACAAAGTTTGCCTTAAGCCACTACTAAAAAATAGTGGTTATCTTTACTGTTTGTTAATATCTTCAGGGGTGGGATTTACACATTTTTTCTCACAATATTTATACCCAGGATATTTTCTAATGTCTATTCGAAATCCCTCCTGTGGAAAGTTAAGCCCATCCTCAGCTGTCTGCTATTTCTTTCAATATCATGAACGACTGGAGCAAACTTTTTAAGAGTCTTCCCTCCCTCTCCCTCTATATTCCATTCCCAATTCTGTCATTCTCAGCACCTCTGGTCATGAACTCTATCATCCTGTTTTTTCCTTCTTATATATTTTTCTACTCCTAAATAGTTGTGCCACCACTTTCAGCATTTCCTTCTGACTATATAGACATAAATTTCTCTTGGCATAGTATCTCTTCTCCCATATTTTAAATTTCTAAGGCCTCACATTCTCCCTTCTTGCGTTTTTCATTTCATCTTCAAATTTCCCTTATCTTACAAATTCTAAATTGTAATTTTATTTAAAGTCCAAGTCTGTTTATCTTTTAGCTGGATCTAATTTCTTTTTTCAGGGAATCAGCATTGTCTCTTTTCATTCCAAACCTTGGAGTATAGTTATGCATGTTCATTTCTCTCTCTCCAGCGATACCTTCAGGATGAGACTTGACTTGGGGAGTCTGTTCAATGGAGATCTGTGGAGAGGGACTGAGAAGGGGACGAACATGCTTTTATCTGGGTGCCCGCTGCCCTGGCAGTGCCACATTAGGGGCAGTTATTGGGAGGTATGTACTTCTTAAGGAGGTCTCAGGTTATTTCTTACCTCTGGGCAGAAGACTCAGGGACTATGGCCACCTTTCATATGTATGTACCTAGACAAGGTAGGGGAGCCCACTGGTTTAAATTATTGCCTTTCTGTGTCCTGAGGGCTAGAGCTACATTATTCAGTGTGTGAGAATCTGAGGGAAAAAATTATACCTCCACAGCTTTGAGTGCTTTTCTGGGCTATAATTTCCAGGACTCAGACCTTTCGGGCTGCATTAATGCTGTTGCTAACAGGGAGGGAGCAGATGGAAAATGAATACACTCAAGGGCTTCGAGGCTATTACTGATGCTGGAGGCAGGTAGTCAGGCAACAGGAAGTAAATACAGAGAAACAGTGGGCCAAAGATATTTACCTTTGGTCTCTTGAGCAACACAAGTCAGGAGCTAGGGGATGGTTAGTCCCAGGGCTTCTGCTTGGGGCAGCATTAACAGGTGGCTTATAGAACATTGTAGCCAACTAGCAATTGACTCTGAGCAGCTGCATCTTACAGACCTGAAAATAGCCTGAAAATGAGTTTTCAAGGGCTGCATAAGGTGGAACTAGTGAGGGTGATGCCAGCTGGACCTCTCTTTACCAAGTGTTTTCCATGCCCATTGTTGGAAGGGACCTTGTAACAACCCTATGGGGGACAAAGGGCAAATATTATTAATATCCCATGGCACAGATGAAGAAAGTGAAGCTCACCAACTTTGGGGAATTTCATGTCTCTTAAAATTTCTTCTATAATCACAATATTAGTAATATTTATACTAAAAAATAGCTACATTTGTTTAAGCACATACCACCTATTTAAACCTTCAGAAATCCTAACACCTCACGGTGGCATTATTATCCTTTTTAACAGATAAAAAAAATGAGGTCTAGAGAGGTTTAATAATTTGCCTAAGATAATACAGCTGGTAAGAGGCTGATCTAAGAGCATAACCATAGTTCCAAAGTCACATATTTGCATTAGGACAAATTCGGGGACTAATTTAGGGAATCCCCGGGGATTACTCCTTATGCTCATAAGCACAGCCCTCCCGGCTACAACAGCCTTTTCTGCCCTCCTAGGTAGTCGTGCCCTGGGGCTACTCCGACTCTTGGCCTTGGCGGTGAGGGTCTCTGTCCATGGTGGTTCTGGCTGCTTCTGCCCTGTTCCCATTTCCATTCCTCATTCCAGAGGCTCCTGCAGTCACCCCAATGAAGAGGCGCCCAGAGTGAACTACTGCCTTAAAAAGCATGGCCTGGTGCTCCGGTTTCTTAAAGAATGTCAGCAATAAAAATCATTTTACCTTTTTATGTATCTCTCTTCCTAAGAACTTGGACGTGAACCCAGAGGGGCAGGGAGGAAGGGCTCTGACTAGCATACTCTCTGATCTATTCAGAATTGCTCTCTTCTTTCAACAGCTACTTCTCATCTTTACACAAATCATGCTGGCCCCCAAATCTTCCAATCCTTAGCATACTTTTTTGCCTCTCACCAAATTAGGGCCGCCCATAATAATAATATTAATAATAATTGTATTAAAAAATAGCTACCACTGTTTAAGCACTTACTGCATGCAATTTAGACCTCCAGTCAGACATGCCCAAGTGGGTCTGACTTCTCAAAATTGATATACCCTTTAGACCTTTAAACTGGAAGACCCATTACCCCATTATTATAATCATTATTTATTATGTATGTCCTGAACCCTTTCCTATTAAATTGTGGTTGTGAGGTTTTTTTTGAGGCAACTGATCTTTGCATTCACACACATGAAAGAGTGCTTGATATGAAGTTTATTACATGAATGAAAACATGAATGAATTAATGTAGGTAAACAAAATTAAATGGTTATAGTTACTGTTGATTTTAGAATATATTTCTACCAGAATCTTTAAATAAGTCCAGCTCATTTCTGCCTCAGGGTATTTATATTTTTTGTTCCCTTTAAGGAGAATATTCTTCTCTGAATTTTGCATGACTTCCTTTTTTACTTCATTTAAATACAATGTAACCTTCTCAGAGAGGCCTTCCTTGCAGCTTTATCTAAAATATTATCCCCTGAAGCTTTCTACCTCCTTACTGTGATTTATTTTTTCTTAATAGAACTATTGAATGTTTGCTTATTGGGAGTAAAATAAAGTTCCATGAAGATTGAGCCCTTTGTTCTATTCTCTGCTATATTTCCAGGGCCTTGAATAGTCACTGGCAGATAGCAGGAACTCAAAAAAAAAAAAAAAAATATATATATATATATATTGAATCAATGAATTAAACTGAGAAAGGCCTCCTGAAAGGGGCATGTGCCCATATGCAGAGGCTTCCTTAGTTTTTCTTAGATGCTACTCTAGTGAAGACATTCAAAGTTCAATAGTCTGATAGCATTTAAATGTTGACTCCTCAAAGAAGTTAATTGTTTATTGATCTCTTCTTGTTGCTCCTTGAAAATATGTATCTAGATTTATAAAACTCTTAGTTTGGTGCCCATTATTTTCTGGTATTTATAGCTGGACAGTTTCATGATGAATGACAACTTATATTAAAACCTGGTTTTATGTGCCAAAATTGAGAAATAAGTAGACTTTAGTGCAATGTAAATTTTAAAAATACCCTTATACTAAACAAACAATTTTGGTGGTATTAACATATTTTAATATTTAACAAATTTTGGACCTTTGCTTCTGGCCATGATGAAGTAATAATGATTAGATTTACCCTCTTGTCTGAAATAAGTAAGAAATAGGGCAAAATACATGAAACAATGGTTCTCAAGATATTGGATATCAGATATACAACAGTGACCTCTGGTAGATGGAAAACAAAGAAGGTGAGTCCTATAGTTGCCCCAACTTACTCTCTTGAGACAACTTCTAGGCTGTGGTGCAGGGAGGGGGACCCAGGACAGAGCTGGGCAGACTCCCTGAGTTTAGGGCCTGGACCTGGAAGTCAAGGTTGGTCAAGTGGTTAGAGTTCAAGGACAGAGTACCAGAGAGAGATGCACAGAGAACTCCAGAGATCTGCACAGGGTCCCCTCAAGCATTCAGCTGAGTACTGATCAGGTTGTGCATATATTAAATCCTACTGAGACCCAGGGAAGAACTACTCAAAATAACTAGAGGGAGCAATCTCTCTGGCTCACATGCTTGTTCCCACCAGCAGGGATGAAAACGACACAATTCACAGGGCATGAAGCAAAACCTTAAGGAGTATTTTCTCTCAGTATCACAGAAAAATTAGTTGTATTCTAAATGCTGCTCCAGTCCTGCCTAACAAAGCTTAAAAGCAAAACTTATAGTTTCTAAGTATCTTAACCATGTCTCAGCACAAAGCTCAACCACAAGGCAGATGACATCCAATAAAAAAGTTTCCAGCCAAGAAACAAGGAAATACAACTCACAATTAGGTTAAAAAAAATCAGTCAATAGAAACTAACCCCAAAATGACACAAATGTTAGAATTAGTAGACAAGGACATTAAAATAGCAATAACTATATGTTATTATATGTTGGACATTTCATATTTAGTGACCTAATATATGTTCAAAAAGCTAAAGGAAAGATTTGACATGTTAAGTAGAGACATGAAAGATACCAAAAAGACCCAAATTGAACTTCTAGACATGAAGGCAACAATAAGATGAAAAACATACTAAATTGTATTAATGGCAGATTAGACATTGCAGAAGAAAAGATAGAGAACTTGAAGGGATAGCAACAGAAACTAATCAAAATGAAACACAGAGAGAAAATAGCATAAATAGATAAATCCACAATTATAATTGGAGGTTTCAACAGCTATATCTCAAAAATTGTTGGAAAGAAGTAGACTAAAATTCAGTTAGGATGTAGAAGACTTAAATAACACTATCAACCAGCTTGACCTAATTGATATTGATAGAAAACTCCACTTACTAACAGCAAAATACACATTCTTTTCAAGTGCACACAGAACATTCACCAAGACAGATCATGTTTTAGACCATATAACAAATCTCAATATATTCAAAATAATTCAAGTCCACAAATTATGCTTTCTGACCACAAATAACTTAAATTAAAAACTGACTGAAATGTATCTGTAAAATCTCCAAACATTTGGAAAATAAAGAAACATATTTCTAAATAACCTATGGATCCAAGGAGAAATTAAAAGAGAAATTAGAAAGTAGTTTGAACTGAAGAAAATTAAAACAGAACACATCGAAATTTACGTGGTGCAGCTAACTTAAGCAGGATTTAGAGAGAAATTTAAAGCACTATATAACTATGTTAGAACAGATGAAAGTTCTCAAATCAATGACTTTAGCTTCTACCTTAAAAAACTTGTAAAAGAAGAGCAAATGAGACCCAAATAGGCAGAATAAGGAAACAGTAATAATCAGAGCACAATTTGATGACACAGAAAACAAAGACAATAGAGAAAAGTTAATGAAATCTAAAGCTTATTATTTGGAAAGATAAATAAAATTGATAAACCTCTAGCCAGACTAATCAGGATTGAGAGGTGACATCACCACAGATTGTAAGAACATTAAAAGGATAATAAAAGAATATCATGAACAACTTCTTGCCAATAAATTCAACAACAGAGATAAAATAGATAGTTTCCTTGAAAGATACAAATTACCAAAGCTCACTCAAGAAGAAATAGATAACCTACATATCCCCATACCTACTAAGTTTGAGTTTGTAGTAAAAAACATTCCGCAAAGAAAAATCCAGGCCCAGATAACTTCACTGGTAAATTCTACCAAACATTTAAGAAAGAAACAATACCAATTTTATACAAACTCTTCCAGACAATTGAAAAAGAGAGTATACTTTGCAATTCATTCCATGAAGCCAGAATTATTCTGACAGCAAAACCTGATAAAAATATTATAAGGAAAAAACAAACAAATGAAAAACCAATCAGAAATCTGAAAAGTCTGGCTTCTGGCCAAAATTCTATGTGTGATCTTTCAGGCCTGGCCAAGGTTGTAATTACAAAGTGTTTACCTAGCAGGTTTCATTGGAAAAGCTGCCTTTTCAACAAAAGACTTGCCTTGGCCAGCTGCCCATGTACCTCCATTTGGAGTCCCCTTTATTGGGGGCCTTTGCTGGAGGTACCTCTGCCAAGACCTCCCTTCTTATTGGGGTAGGGAATGGGGGATAATTTGAAGACACTTTTCTCTACTCTGATTCAGTACTCAGGACTTTTCTACTCTTACCCTTCTCCCTCTTCCTCCCTCCCCACTCTCTGGGTCCATAAAATGGCAGGAGTCCTTTGTCCCTCAGCAGTGAGACAGTTTCCCTCAGTCCATGCTGAGACCTCTGACCCTAACTGAATGTCATTCCACAGGGCAAAAGTGGGACACTGAGGGAGCCAGCACTTTCTCCTGTTTAGCCTCTTGTTTATACTATTGCAGTAAAGTCTTGACTATTACTTTCATTTTGACTTGTTTTACTTGGCTACTCTGCCACCTGGCCACTAAGCTCTCTCCAGCCCAGCTCAGCTCTTGACAAAACCAATATCCTTCATGAACATAGAAAATAAAACTATACAATATATAAAAAGATTATGCATTATTGTCAAGTGAGGTTTATCCCAGGAATGCAAGATTGGATTAACATGTGAAAATCAATCAACATAATTCACCATATTAAAACAAACTTAAAAATAATAACCATATGATCATCTCAAATGATGCAAAAAAAATTTGACCAAATCCAATATCCATTCCTAATTTTTTTAAAAAAAAACCTCTTAGCAAACTAGGAATAGAAAACCAACTTCCTCCTTTCAATTAAGGGCATTTATGAAAGATATACAACATTATATTTAAAGAAAAAATGCTTTTTTCCTAAAACAGGAACAAAATAAGGTTGTTTGTTATTATACTTCTATTCAACTAGAGGCTGTAGTCAGTGCAATAAGGCAAGAGAAAGAAATAAAAAGCATCTAGATTAGAAAAAAAGAAGTAAAACTGTCTTTATTCACAGATCATCTATGTGAAAATTCTTATGGACTGTACAAAAAAGTTACTTGAACTAATAAGTGAGTTAGCAAGTTTACAGGATACGAGATCAATATACAATTAAAATTGTATTTCTATATACTAGCAATAAACAATGTGAAATTGAATACTTAAAATAATACTTATAATAGCATCAGAATTATGAAATATTTAGGGATAAATCTGACAAAAGATGTACAAGGCCTGTATGTTGAAAACTATAAAATACTGGTGAGAGAGATTAAAGAAGACCTAAACAAATGGAGAGATACACTATCTTCATGGATTGGAAGACCCAATATTTTAGAGATTTAAATTCTCTTCAAATTGATAGATTCAATGCGATATCAATCTAAATTCCAGCAGGTTATATGTAGAAATTAAAAAGCTGATTCTAAAATTTATATGTAAATGCAAAGGGCCTATAATAGTCAAACAACTTTAAAAAGAACAAAGTAGAAGGCTAATACTACTTGATTTTAAATCTTGTGGTAATCAAGTTAGTGTGGTACTAGTATGAAAATAGACAAGTAGATCAATAAGACAGACTATAGAGTCCAGAAATAGACCCACACATAGAGGGTTAACCAATTTTGACAAAATAGCAAAGACAATTCAGGGAGGAAGAATAGTCATTTCAATAAATGGTACTGTTACAATAGGATATGAAAGAAAAAAGAACCCCTAAATCAAACATAAAAATTAACTCAAAATATATCATAGACCTAACTGTAAAACCTAAAACTAAAATATCCTAGAATAAAACATGGGAGAAAATTCTTTTTGGCCTTGAATTAGGCAAAGATTTCTTAGATGCAACACCAAAAACATGACCCATAAAAGAACAAATTAAATTGGACTTCATTAAAATTAAGAACTTCTGCTCTTCAAAAGACCCTTTTAAGACAATGAAAAGACAAGTCACAGATTGGGAGAAAATATTTGCGCATCACATATCTAATCAAGGATATGTAAAGAACTCTGAAAATCTGATAATAAGAAAACAAACAACCCAATTAAAAAATGAGCAAAAGATTTGGACAGATGTTTTACTAAAAAAAGATATATGGATGGAAAATAAGCATAGGAAAATATGCTCAATATCATTAGTTATTAGAAAATTACAAATTAAAACTACATTGATACCATCACACACTTCTTAGAATGTCTAACATTAAAATCTCCAACTCTCTACTATGTGTTAGTGGATGTGAAGCAACTGGAACTCTCATACACTGCTGGAAGAAATGTAGAATGGCACCACCACTTTGGAAAACAATTTGACAGTTTCTGAAAATGTTAAACATACATCTACTGTCTGAGCCAGTCATTCTTCTAGGTATTAATATAAGAGAAATGAAAACATATGTCCATGTAAAAACTTACACATGAATGTTCTTAAGAACTTAATAGAACTTAATAGCTCTAAGTGGGAAACAAATAAAATATCCATCAATAGGTGAAAGGGTAAACAAACTATAGTATATTTATATCATGGAATTCTATTTAGCAATTACAAAATGAACTATTGATACATACAAAAATATGGATAGATTTTTAAAAATTATGTTGAGTGAAGGAAGCCAAACAAATCAGTAGATAATATGTTATTCCATTTACATAAAATTATAGAAAATGAAACTAATCTACAGGGACAGAAAGCAGATCAGTAGTTGCCTGAGGATTGGTCATGGGGGCAGAGAGATGTATTACCAAGGGGCATAAATAATCTTTTAGAGATAATGAGTGTGTTCATAATCTTAATTGTGGTGATGATTTCACAGGTATATATACATATATCAAAACCCCCAAAAGTATACATTTTAAATATGTATTTTTTATTGTATGTTAGTTAGGTCTCAAGCTATTACAATTATGTAACAATTTTTCAGTAAAATCTTTTTTAAAAAGAATTTCTTTTATCCTGAATTTTTTAAAAAGAGCTACTTGAGCACAATTTAATACCTTCTGAGTGACTCTGGGTCATCATTATGAATATGAATTCTTGTTAGCCTCAAAAATGAACTCAGATGAAAATGAGCGATGGAGCCCATACCTGGGATTTTGATCTGCTCTTCAAGTTCTCCCAGCCCCTCTCTCTGCTGTCAACTTTCATGACCTCCTGCCACCATCATATCATCCTCTAATCTGAAACCTTAAGGCACCGTTCCTGCAAGTGTATTGCCAATCGCTTCTACAGACTGAAGCTCACAGGCCACCTCCACAGGTGTCCTCCCCCCTCATTCTCACTTGCTCAACTTCCTTGGACCACTCCTGGCCTTCTCTGCTGCTTCATTTTCAAGATAAATCCCGGCCTGGGGAACATCTATTGCCACAGTAAACAGGGCAGTGAGCACTCGCTGTTCAGGGAATGAATGAATGAAAAAGAGATTAAATAATTCTATAACCTGACACATGCTATCTTCTTTTTTGTTCCTATATTTGAGTTTCTGATGTTTGAATACTGTTTTTTGGGAAACGCTGCTCTGTGGGATCTCGTTGTGGCTCATGGAGATGTGGACCTTAGGGCTCTAAGGTGTTAGTCACATTAACACCTTAGATGTTGTGAACATCTAAGTCCCAGAGATGAAAGAAACAGCAGCATGATTGCTGTGGAAAATGACATGAACTTTGTTTTGTTGTTAGCTCTGAGTATATGGAAATTGGAATAATTTTTGTTTGCCAAGCAGAGAGCTAGATATTTTCAGATTTCTTTTCTCCTTTTCATCATCCTAAATGTTATCTGTGGTGCCTCTTCTATCATTCATTTTGAATGCAGCAAGGCTTTCTCTGTAGGTTTGTTGACAGCTTCTCATTGAACTTTTCTGGGAACAAGCATGTTAATGGCATATTTAATGTTGGTATAAGCCATTGATTTGGGTTTGTGATATTTTCTGGAACATTGTGTCCTGAATAAAACATAAAAACATACTAAAATGTAACCTAAGAAACGGAATATTTAAATGGTCATAAATGAGAAAGCACAATCCATTTATTTTTTCCCCGGGAGTATACAGAATGTAGAATTCTAAATCTGGAGGATTAGTACTTGATTTTAAGAAGTGTTACATTTCAGGAAAATTCCTTTTAAGAACGAATAGAGAATATAAATACTGACATCTGAAAAGTTGTTTGCTTAAAATTGCTATCAAAGGTGTAATATATATGATAGTAAAAGTCACTTATTGGCATTTATCATTGAAATGTTGGTCTTTAGAAATAAATTGCTGTAATAGAAATAAATTTGGTATTGCTGCTGTTCTCATAAAAGTACACTGAAGTCAAAATCTCCCTGAAGCTGGTGACTTATTCAGTCTTTTTTTTTGCATCATTGAAAATTATTATTCTGCTATCTTATTCATTAATTTAACTTAGGAATCTGTGTTCAGAGATCTTAACTTTGAGATAATAAAACAAAATTGTTTTTTTTTTCTCATCATGGTAACTTGCAGCATTGTCCCTAATCTTTCAACCCTTGCTGTGTCATGTCCTTTACTGTGTGTGTTTGCAGTTTCCTTCACCCTCATGAATGGAGGATATTTTCTCTGCCCTGCGACATCGTGTTGGCTGAAGAGAATAGAGCAGAAGTGACAATGTGTCAGTTCTGAGCCCTAGGTCCTACATGATTCTGCTTCTCCTGTGCCTCTGCCATCACCATGGAAGAATCTGCCTCACCTCAACTGCCCTATCACAGGAGGAAGAGTGTGAGTGGCACGAGGAGCTGAGTCATCCAAGCTGAGCCTGGCCTCCATCCCTGGGCCCCAGTCGACATGCAGATAATCAAGTTAAATAAAAGCCTATTGTTACATGCCACCGAGATTTTATAGTTCTTTGTTATACAGCATTATTATAGCAATATCTAACTGACATATCCGCAGATAAAGAGAATTTCAAAGATAGCCCCAAAATAGTTATCCACAGTGATTTTCTAAACTTTTGTAGCAAAATGACATACACATAATGTTTTGCTTGTGTGTAAAGATCCTAGATTAGAAATAATCATGGTATCAATTTCTTGGAAATGCAGAAGTTAATCAACCCATGGTGATATTCAATTAAAAAAGTAATCTGGAAGGTATACAAATTTGGGTTGTAATTGTCTTATCTACTTATCTTTAACACAATGTCTGTTCAACAAGGATTTGTTGAACAAATAAATGAATTAAGAAGTAGAGTGTCTTTTCCTTCCTTACTTTTCATTATTTTTTTTCCCTTACCAGGTTACTACAAAAGGCAAAACATTTAAAGAAGAGTCTTCAAACAACAAACAAACCAATCAGAAATTCACAAATCATTGCTTTAGGTTAGTGGTTCTCAATAGATGTGATTGTGTCCCCCGGGTGAATCTGGCAATGTCTGGAGACATTTTTTGTTGTCATGACTTGGGGGTGGGCTGCTAATGACATCTAGATGCCAGGGGTATTGCCAAACATCCTACAATGCACAAGATAGACCCCCACAATAATGAATTATTTGGCCCAAATAATGATGTGTGTCCTTTTATTTATTTAAATATTGTATTATTTTGTCTTGCAGTTACCTAACTCCTTCTCTTGGTTGTATTTCCTTCTCTTGTTTCTTTTTTCCTTCTCTATGCAGTCTCCAAAGACTGCCTCTACTCTTCTTTTGTCCTTTTTGTCCCCAGCCTTTCCAGAATTGCCTCCTTGAATCTCATGTCACTTTTAGGTTTCTTCCTTGTAGTCAATATTCTTATCTATAAGAGCTCTTTTTCAGTATTTTGACACTTAAGATGGAATTTCTCTTTCTGGGAGCTATTTTAAGCTCAATTCCCTCTACTCTCTTCCACCTAGGTTTTCTGGAGATCCTTTCTGCCCCACCTGAGCTCTGCAATGGCTTGTGGTGGG